>CABHPR010150249.1:0-14438 GCA_902168415.1 Peromyscus melanophrys
AAATAAGAGCTTTGCAAAATAACACTTGTTTACTACATGATTGTGCCCTGTTCTTTTCTACTGTAGTTGGGCCTAGTACCTCTCACGTTTTAATGTTGAACTTGATATGTAGCCAAGGATGACCTTGAACTCCTTATCTCCCAACCTCTTCCTCCCAGTGCTGAGATTAGACATATGCCATCATGCTCGGCACCTTAGGTACATTCTAATCCCATGGGGATCTTGGTGAAATATGGACGAGGGTCAGCAGAATGTGGACAGGGCAGGTTTCTGCATTTCTACCCTGTTCCCAGGTTAATACTGCAGGTCCCCAGAGGGCACAATGAGGGGTAAAAACGAACATGTGTATGAGTTATTTCTAACGCTGGAAATGGTTTGAAAACTATGGCACAGGGCCAGGGAGATGGCTCAGTGGGTGAAGGTGCTTGTTGCCAATCCAGATAAGCCGAGTGTGATTCCTGGGAACCAGGGTGGAAGGAGAGAACAGGTTCTGGCAGGTTGTCCTCTGATATCCACACATGTGTAATGGTGGGCGTGCATTTCATGGCCCACTACAGGGATGCATTCTAGACTTAGGAAAACATTGCTCATTATTTCTCAAGTTTCATACTCTTGGGACGGAAGTTCTCAGCTTGGAAGGGAAGAGGGTTAGGGGAAGGAAGGAGCTCACATTCTCTCTATCACTGTTTCTTGGATTTGGGCTGAAATGACCACATGCTTCCGACTTTCTTCTCCTCGTCCCAAGCCCACACCTTGCACGGAAATGAACTGAGTGGGCTGTTACTAAGAGCAGGACCATTAGATGAGAGCTGTGTCTACTCTTGTTTATGTCTACATTCACCCAGTGAGGTCATCCTCATAAGGGAAAGTAATTGGCTGAACCTGGTGGAGTTCAGCAACAGTGAGCCTTTGTGGAAATGATTCTTCCAGTCCTGTAGCCCTGCCTAACAGTGTGGCCACAGCTTCAGGTGAGACCCCAATGAGAACCACCCCGCCAAGCCTCACCCTAATTCCTGATCCACCGAAACTGTCATTTGGTATGCTATCTGTTAACCTTTAAAGTTATTTGTTATGCAGTAAAGATAATGAAATTCTTCACCAGAGGTTATATTGCATCATTACAATTTATCCCACAGAAAGAAAACGCTTACAAAGCCCTTTTGTATTATCTCTTCACTGTGCAGCTTGTATCACAGTTCATTCTCCTGTCCCAAACACTGCTTCCCTAAGGTCATGGACGGTAGATCTGACAACCAAAACTATTTATTCCGGTTGTGAATTATTTTCATGCTTGTTTTTGAGAGAGGATTTTGGGTAGCTCGAGCTGGCTTTGAACTTGCTATGTAGTCAAGAATGACCTTGAACTTCCAATCTTCAAAGTGACTATATGACTGTGAGGGCCAGTTGTATATAGAACTGTGATGTGACATCATATCTAAGCAGAGCTTTGGGAAGCTCTATAAGAATCTGCCTTCCTGGGCTGGAGAGATGGCTCAGCCATTAAGAGCATTGTCTGCTCTTCCAGAGGACCCAGGTTCAACTCTCTGCATCCAGACAGCAATTACAACTCCATCTGTACCTCCAGTCCCAGGTGATCTGACACCCTCTTCTGGCCTCTGTGGGCACCAGGCACTGATATGGTGCAGACGCACGTGTAGGCCAAACACCCACAGACATCAAATTAAAGACTTTGCCTTTCCTCATTAGTGTCTGCTGAAACATCTGCAAAATAACATATCCCTTTAAAAAACTGATCTCACAGTGATCGGGCAAGGCAAGAAACAGATGTGAACTTGACTCTCAACATAGAGGGAAGTGACACTGTCCAGAGGCACAGCTGGCTTACGGACCCAGGAATAAGTAAGTGTATGTTGTTACAAACCACAGGTTATGGTATCGTTTATCACTGCTGCAAGCGCTGACTGATACACTCACCATGCTGTATGATGCCATGCTCCATAAGCCGGTGGCACAGCTGCTCTCCCTCTTTCCTGGTTGTGGCCTCTCCTTCCTGAACCAACCAGTCTAGGAATTCAGAAGCCATGAAGGTTCTCTCATACTTCACCCCTTCCTCTTCCCTGGGCTGGAGGAGTGTGGTTTCTGGACTCATCAGTCTGGAAGGAAAAGAAAAAAAAAAACAAGGAAAAGAAAAGCCAATGTAAACAAAAGGAAAATAGCTCATCTGAAATTGGACAATATAGGCTTCCAGGAAGTATATCGGAGGCTTCCGGGAAGTACCACAGAAGAGCTGTCAGACAGGCAGATGTAGCTGTCATATGCGGCTACGAACGTCAATTCTGAGAGACGATCTGCGTCAGGAAACGAACAAGCTGCCTTTTCTCCTGGTATTTAAACAAAACTGGAAACACAAACTGCACGTCTACCATGCATAGGCTGCCTTCCAGTTATCCACCTTGAAAAGCAGTGGCAGCGCTGGGGTCTGGCTCGGCGGTGTAGTGTTTACTATGCCCTGGGCTTGGTTCCTAGCACCCAGCCACACTCACACCCCCAAGGGAATAAAGAAAGAAAGAAGGAAAGTGTACCAGGCTTTTTCTTTTGGGTCACCAACCAGCTCCCAAATCATGACACGGAGACTTAATATTGGTTATTAATGCTCGGTCTTTTTTTTTTTTTTTTTTTTTTTGGTTTTGGTTTTGGTTTTTCGAGACAGGGTTTCTCTGTATAGCTTTGCGCCTGTCCTGGAACTCACTTTGTAGACCAGGCTGGCCTCGAACTCACAGAGATCCGCCTGCCTCTGCCTCCCTTGAGTGCTGGGGGTTAAAGGCGTGCACCAACACCACCCGGCAAATGCTCGGTCTTATCTTAGCTCTTGTTTTAACCTGTTTCTCTTTATCTACATTTTGCCTTGGGGCTTTTTACCTTTCTTTCATTCTGTATGTCCTACTTTCCTGCTTCCTCCATGTCTAGCTGGCTGCCTGGCGGTTGCCTGGCTTCTAGCCCTAGGCATCTCCCTCCATTTCTCCCTCATTCTCTCTTCTCCCTTGTTCCTAGATTTCTCCTCCTACTTATTCTCTCTACCCGCCAGCCCCGCCTATCCCTTTACTGCCTAGCTATTGGCCAGTTAGCTTTTTATTAAACCAATCAGGTGCTTTAGGCAGGCAAGGCGAAACAATAACGCATCTTTACAAACAAATGCAGCATCAACAAAAGCAACACACCTTTACGAAACAAAACAAATGCAGCATAAAGAAATATAGCACACCTATAAAGAAAGAATGCAGAGTGGGTTAGTCAGGGCTTTTACAGTGCATCGGCCTATCTTTCGAACTTGGCTCATAACATCTCTCCAATTCCACGTCCTAGACCACCATGTTAAAATAACTTCAGAGTGACTGCATGTATCCCTACCTCCAATTCACATGTCTCTAAAGCGATGGCACCCGGAGACGGGGACTTTGCGCAAAAATAGCTTTTGAGACTGAAGCCCTTATGATGCGATTAGAAGAGACGTGGCAGAGAGCCAGTAAGATGGCTCAGAAAGCAAAGGCACAGGCCATGTGTGGTGGTTTGAAAGAAAATGGCCCCCAAAAGGAGTGGCACTATTAGGAGGTGTGGCCTTGTTGGAAGTGTGTCATTGTGGGGGCGGGCCTTGGGGTCTCTTTCGTTTAAGCTTCCCTCAGTGTGACAGTCAGCTGACTTCCTGTTACCCGGAAGATGTAGGGCTCTCAGCTCCCAGCACCACATCTGCCTGCACGCTGCCATGCTCCCCGACCTGATGATAATGGACTGAATCTCTGAAACTATAAGCGAGCCACCCCAATTAAATGTTTTCCTTATAAGAATTGCTGTGGTCATGGTGTCTCTTCACAGCAATAGAAACGTAAACTAAGACACCATGTAAGCCCAATGACCTTGACTCCCAGAATTCATATAAAGGTGGAAGGAGAGAACCAACTCCACAGGGTTGTCCTCTGACATCCACACATATTTGCTGTGACATCCATATGCCCACACTCACATCCACACACCATCCACACACACCAACAAATAAATAATAAATAAATACTTTCAAAATTTTTGAAAAGAAGACACACAAGGAGATCTTCTTGTTGTGGGATATTTTGATCACACTCTGACACTCCCGAGACTGCCAATAAAGTTTGCCTTGAATCAGAGGGCGGAGCTAGCCACTTGCAGACCAAAATTAGCCACAGAGGTTTCAGAGGACCAAGGACATATATAGAGACACAGGAACCAGTAGTGGGGGTGGGGGTGGGGTGTTAGAAAAGATTCTTGGCCCTTTTGGATCAAGGAAGGAGAGAGGAGGTCACTAGTTGCTTCTCTGATCGTTCAGGTTCTTACCCCGATATCTGACTCCTGAGTTTTTACTGATAAAGAATAATTAGATAAACACTTCCTCTTGCTTCTTCCCTCTCTGCTGTCTCCAAGTGAGGAACCTGTGCCTGGCCTCATGACAACAGGATGAAGCAAAGTGACATTAGAACTGTAACAGGAAGCTTCTGAGCAAATGTCTGCCTTTACCTGGGGGTGCCGTCCAGAAATGACCATGGAAGAAGCAGGTATAGGCTTCTAGGAGAAAGGCCCCAGGGAGAACCAGGGTACTGCCAGCCCAACAGAAACCCTCTGTCTGACCCACCAGCAACCACACGAAGGAGCCCAAGAGAAACCAGCAGAGCGACTCCCGTGTGACCCATAGAACTGGAGGAAACAGGACATCACAGCTGTTTGAACTACTGGTAGTTTTTTGATAACTGACCAATGAAACACACTGATATAAATGGAGAATGAAAAAAAAAACGTGTGACATACTGCACCTCTCTGAACACGGAGAGAAAGACGAAATAGCATTGCCAAGACCTAGAAAGAAAATTACATCAGAGAAACCCCTGCAGAGCCAGAGCTGGGAGCCTGTGTCGGTGATGAGATTCCAGCAGGAACGGCAGAAGGACGCATGCACAGGACAATAAGGACCGCCACCATTCATCCCTCCACTTCTGCGGATGCTCATGGTATTGTGAATGAAAATAGAAGAAACACCAGTCTCCTAAGTTTTCCCATTATATGTTATTTCCTGTGAGAACTCTCGGGTCTATATACAGTCTGGACACTGTATTTCTTCTAGAACCACCCGGGGAATCATCTGTTTACTTGAAAGTGAACATTTGGAGGTCATAGGCCCTATCTGAGCTGTTTACAGGTGTTTCCTAATGTAACATGTTTACCAAAAAAAAAAAATGCTGATGAATAAATTAAGCTCATTATTATGTATTCCTGGCTACACAGCATTAAAACGACGCCCTCACAAAGCCAGGTGTGGTGGCGCATGCCTTTTATCCCTAATACTCAGGAGGCTAAGATGAAAGGCTCTCTCATCCATGACCAGCCTGGGCAACACAGTGAGACTCTACCTTAAATTTTTCTCTTTAAATAAATAAAGAAGTAAAACCCTCTCCACAGGTTGATGAAGTGACTGGCTGGGTAAAGGCACTTCCCCTCCTAGCCGGAAGCTCTGAGTTCTATCCCATGGAAGGGTTGAACCTGTTGCTGAAAATTATCCTCTGAATATCACGTGTGCCACAGCATGCACACATGCACACACAAAACAGATGAATCGATAAGTAATGTAATTAGAATGATTTTTTTTTAAATTCTCTCTATTTCTGGCGCAGGCTCTTAGCCTGCAGCTCCACTTTGGCTTCTTCCTACATGGTTGCTTTCCTCTTAGGGTGCCAAGAGGACAAGTGCACAGGGTTACTCCATGCTGCTTCTTGTAACCAGAAATACGACCTGCTCTGTCCTTTAGAACTCCTGCTAGGTAGCTGGTGGCCTCTGGACAAGTGGCTGGTGAGCTCCTCCTGCCAAGGCTTCAGGAAAGTGGCCAGCTGGCAGGCTCATCTCTTGCCATTTAAAACCCCCCGTGTCCTCAGCTCATCTCTACTCATTTCCTCTTACAATCCAGGAACGTCCCCATCCTGGTTCCTCTTTTTAAGACCAAGTCGTTCTCGGGATTGGATTTTAGTATTTAGACGAAGTCTCCGTGTTAAAGCATCAATTTGACTTACTACTTGTTCTGTTCTGGTATATAAAAAAAATTGGCTCCGCAGTTAAGAGGACTGGCTGCTCTTCCAGAGGACCCAGGCTCAATTCCCAGCACTTACATGGTGGTTTATGGCCATCTATAACACCAGTCTCAGGGGATTTGACACCCTCTTCTGGCCTCTATAAGCATCAGGCATTCACGTGATACATAGACATAGATGTAGGCAAAATACTCAAACACTGAAAATGATAATAATTTTTTCAAAAGAGGAAAAAAATTACTCTCAAACTTGGTGGCTTGAAACAATCACCATTTAACTATCTCCTAAGTATTCTACGGGTTGGCTGGGATTTAATTTGGCAATCCCTCTGTGGCTCTAGGTAGGAGGCCACTCACATAATTGTGCGAAGGGGTGGATAGAGCTGGATATTCAACCCTGCACTACATCTTGATACAGCCCCTGTCCTGGAAGGCAACCTGAGCTCCACACACGGAGATACAGGGCTCCAGGAAGCGGAAGCAGCTGCTGCTTGGATGCTGACTCCACCTCTTCCCTCTCCCTTCACTCTACTTCTAGCTTTATTCCACTGTAACTCATATATCATATGATGAGTCACTTAGCTGGTACAATTCAATAGTTTTCACTATGCAGCAATCCACACAATCCATGTGAGAGCATTTTCATTCCCCAATTTAAAAACAAACAAAACCCCACAACTATTAACAGACTATGTAACCCAGCTCTCTGCATGTCCCTGCCTCTGCCTCCCAAATGCTGTAAGTATTAGGTATGCGCCGCCACGCCTGTTTGTCTGTTTTAATATTGTATGGTTTTTGTTCATCCCAGCTTTAGAAGCAATAGGCTATACATACATGCAGCATAGCCTATACTCTTTAGGTTTGTGGAAGAGTACCGTATAATGTTCACACAATGACAAACTCACCTAATAACAGATTTCTCTAATCATGTCATTAAGCGATGCATGAGTTTTATACAAGGGTTTCGTGTGTGTATGTTTCATTTTTTTCTTCATCATATACCCAGAAATGGAATTGCACAGCCATATGGCAACTGTTCAGCCTTTTGAGAGACTGCCAGACTGCTTCCCAAATTTTCCAAATTCTAGCCAAGAAATCATTATCATCTGTCCCCTTTCGTGATAATCATCCCATGGGTGTGAGGTTGTATCACATTGAGGTTTTGATTGGTATGACCCTGATAACTAATGACTTTGATCACTTTTTATGCATCGATTGTCCATTTTCCGTATCTCCTTTGGGGGAAAAATGGCTTCTAGGTCCTCTGCCTATCGTGCCATTGATACAGTCTCTTGTAGCCAAGGATGACCTTGAACTCCTAACCCTCCTGCCTCCACCACTCAAATGTTGAGGTTACAGACCTGTGCCACTATACCTGACTGGCCATGACTCTATATTATTGAGTTTTATGAATTCTTTACATGGTCTGAAAGTGAGTGTCTTATGAGACATATAGTGTTTAAATATTTTTCTCATATTGTGATTTATCAGTTCCCATCTTTTATAGCCCTGATCATAGCACAGGTTTTTAATTCCATCTATCTCTCTTACTTTGTTGATTTTGCCTTTGCCTTGCCCAAGCACAAGAGGTTTTTTGTTTTGTTTTTTCCCCCATTTCCTGTTCTCTTTTCTTATATTTAGTTCAATGACACAGTTTGACTCAATTACATAAGGTGTGAGGTAAGGCGCCAATTTCATTCCTGCATGTGGCTATCCAGCTGTCTCTGCACCAGGGGAGTATTTTCTCCCTGTTGCATATCTTGGCATTGCTGCCAAATGCCAATCAACCATGACAGCCTTACTGCCTGGGCTCGAAGGTCAGAGGATATCAGGGGGAGGCGACATACAAGCCGTCTCTTTAGAGAACCACAAACCCTCCGAGACGGGATGGTGGGGATGCTTGGGATGATCGTCAGGGAATAACGGCAGTTGGCGTATTTTAGTCCCCAAATGGTACTTGAAATAACTGTAGCTCATCACAGTTCAGTGTTATCCCTATCCCCATCTATATGGCACTCTATTACCATTTGCATTATCTCTATTTACTTATCTACATGGTACTTTTTTTAAGTATGAGATCTAAGATCAGAGAAGTACTTGGTTATTTGACTAATTCCCCACCTGTAAAGTGGGAAGAGTAATGGTGTCTAGAGTCAGAGAAATGGCTCCACTAATAAGGGTACTTACTAGGTAAGTCTGATGTCCTGAGTTTGATTCCTGGGACCCATATGGGGGAAGTGAAAACTGACTCCCACCAACTGTCCGCTCATCTTCACATGTACCCCACGGCACATGTGCACACACCACACAGTAAAATGTAAGGATCAAAATATATAAAATAAAGATAAAATATAATAATTTAAAAAATTAATTGTGCCTAGTTGGGAACCTTTTGTATCATTTAAATATGATAATGCAGACAGACAGTGCCTGGTCAGACACAGTAGCTGATGCCTGTAATCTCAATATTCAAAAGAAGACTGAGACAGGAGGATCACTGTAAGTCTGAGGCTAGTTTGAGCTACAAATAAGTTCCAGGCTGGTGAGGGCTATAGTATAATATCCTATTTTGAGAATGACCCCACCCCACCCCAAAAAATCACTGTGCCTACTACATCAGAAACCTGTACTACAAACTTGTAAAACAAATTTAATCCTGAGGATGATGGTGACTGTGTTAAAAGTTTTATGGGGCTACTATGGGGTGGGGGTGGATTCAAACCCCATTTTGCATCAAAATTAAGATTCTTTATATAGTTCCACTAACAAGGACATTAATTCCATTTGTTAGTAATCCAAAGTATGGCTATTGCCCTAGAACATCTTCCCTTTCATGAAGCAAATTGATCTTTAGTAAAGCTGTCCATATGCTGGCCCATAATAAAGGCATAAAGCCACAGTCCATCGACACAGTTACGCATGGCTGAGCCTCGACTACTGCCAACACTCAGCAGATTCTGTCCATGCTTCTGAGCTCATTTCCACCTCTCCTGATGTGTACCCGAGTCAGATTTCCCAGACTCATGTGAACCCAGAGGAAAGGCCACACAATAGAAGGAACTACCCCCTTCCGGTGCCAAAATGGGAATAGAATTGAGCTGATACCGATCTCCTTGCATGTTGAAAAAAATGCAAAAGGATCAGGCAAACCTTATGTCACGTGGGAATACGTGAGAATTGTGTGCAGGGCCAAAAGTTGGGGCAAGCAAGACATGGTGGTGCATATTGCCAGCACTCAGGAGGGTAGAGGCAGGAGAATTAGGAATTCCAGCCTATTTCCTGCTACATAAAGAGTTTGATGTCAAGTCAGGTATAGGGGTGCGCACATCTTTAATCCTGGCACTTGGGAGGTAGAGGCAGGTAGATCTTTGTGAGTTCAAGACCAGCCTGGGATACAGTGCTGTAGGATGGTCTGTATGTCAAATTGCTCTGATTGGTCAATAAATAAAACACTGATTGGCCAGTGGCCAGGCAGGAAGTATAGGCGGGACTAACAGAGAGGAGAACTGAGAGAATTCTGGGAAGTGGAAGGCTGAAGAGGGAGACACTGCCAGCCGCCGCCATGACAAGCAGCATGTGAAGATGCCGGTAAGCCACGAGCCATGTGGCAAGGTATAGATTTATAGAAATGGATTAATTTAAGATGTAAGTACTAGATAGCTAGAAGTCTGAGCCATTAGGCCAAACAGTTTAAGTAATATAAGTCTCTGCGTTTACTTGGTTGGGTCTGAGCGGCTGTGGGACTGGCGGGTGACAGAGATTTGTCCTGACTGTGGGCCAGGCAGGAAAACTCTAGCTACAATACAGAGCATGACCTCCTAATGCTGGGGCAGGAGGACCATGGGTGAGGCCAGCTGGGGTTACATAGCAGGTCTAGCCTGGGCCATAAAGTAAGACATGATCTCAAAAGGGGGAAGTACTTAAAAAAATAAAATGAAGTCTTGTTAATATGAGGTTCGATCATCCTACATACATCACAATTGTGACTGAAAATTAAACATCTATTCACGAAGATATTAATATCACCTCTGAGGGTAGGCTAGTAGGCTAGTAATGATTTCTTTTTATCCTGACACAGTTCTCCATAACTCAAATTCCTCCCCAAATCACTTGCCCTACACTTTTAACCAAAGAAAGTCTTATCAATCAAGAAGTCAAATTACAGTTAGGCTTAAGGCTAACCAGATGCTTGGCTACTGAAAAAATGCTTCTATTATTATTCTATCCCGTATAATAAACTAGTTTATTTAAATTATAGTTCATTTATTTTATTTTACATATAAACTAGTTATAAATTATATACATGTGTTTTCCACAGTTTTGAATGCACGATTCTGACTGACTTGTTTGATTAGTAAGATAGTATTGATTAGGGATAAATGCTTACATGAGAACTGGAAGTTTTAAGTACTCTGTTATTATCGATAACATGGATTTATGTACGTACGTATGCATATATATTGCTATATTGTTCATAATTAGGTGGTGAACTAGTAAACAGATGACTATATTTGTGAGTATAAACACTGCATATGGAAAAAAGTGAGAGAATGGGGGAAGACAACACTGGACAATGACAATAAATGTCCTCTGCCCCATCCTCACCTCCATGTACGACATGAAACAAAGTATATTCACTCTCACCTATATACCGCAATCCCCTTGTTCTCCACAGCTTTTTTCCCTCCTTCCTCTTCTGGAGGAATCTAAACTATTCCTCACAAGTAGGGCTCAAGCCAAGCATGGAAACTCACATTTGTAATCTCAGCATTCAAGACTGAAGCAGAATGACTTGCATGAGTTTGAGACCGGCTGAGGGTATCTGATGAGTTCTGGCTTGCGCAGCCTGGACTACATCGTGAAAATCTCTCTCAAAACACCAGGAGAGTGGCTGGCCCCATGATCCCGGATGTTTACTGCACAAAGGGAACTGGCTTTGGGGAAAAGGAGGGCTGAGATCTAGGCCCAGTGGCTCATGCCCAGTGCTTCGTGGGGATGAGGGCCGCTCTAGCCAGAAGGAAAGGGCAGAGGAGTGGAGGAAGGTTTCATATGAAGGACAGAACGTGCAATCTTGTTTTCCACCATCAAGTCTCTACCAAAGTATCTAAACTAAGCCGCAACCTACATAACCCTTTAACGCTTTCTCCCTAAACAAAATGAGAACAACAAAAATAAAAAACTTTCAAAGACTGAACTTAAAGTCGTGTTTTTTTCTTCTATATTTATTGTGTATGTGCGTGGACCCCATAACACACACACACACACACACACACACACACACACACACACACACGTGCAGGATATCACTTTGTAACCCAAGCTGTCTTGGAATTAGGTAAGGCCCACATAGACTTAAGTGTTTGAATGCTTGGCCCCTAAGGAGTGGCACTATTAGGAAGTGTGGCCTTGTTGGAGTAAGTATGGCCCTCTCGGAGGAAGTGTGCCACTTTGAGGGTCATATATGCTCAAGCTAGGCCTAGTAAGAGTCTTCACTTCTGCTGCCTGAGGATCAAGATGTAGAACTCTCAGCTACCTCTCCAGCACCATGTCTGCCTGCACGCCACCATGCTTCCTGCCATGATGATAACGAACTAAACCTCTGAAACTGTAAGCCAGCCCCAATTAAATGTTTTCCTTTATAAAAATTGCATGGTCATAGTGTCTCTTCATAGCAATAGAAACCTTGACTAAGATACTGGGATAGCCTTGAAGTTTGGCCATACTCTTATTTTAGATGCCCAAGTACTTAGATTATAGATGTCAATCACTACACAGAGCTCGACTTTTGCTTTGTTTTGTTTTTTGTTTTTCGAAACAGGATTTCTCTGTGTAGTCCTGACTGTCCTCAAACTCAGAGATCCACCTACCCCTGCCTCCCTAAGTGCTGAAATTAAAGGCTTGCATCACCACACCCAGCTTGAGCTCAACTTTTAATATTCCTTTTTTTTTCTGCTTATTTTTGCAGTAACAAAACAAAAAGTAGCCGGGCGGTGGTGGCGCACGCCTTTAATCCCAGCACTCGGGAGGCAGAGCCAGGTGGATCTCTGTGAGTTCGAGGCCAGCCTGGGCTACCAAGTGAGTTCCAGGAAAGGCGCAAAGCTACTCAGAGAAACCCTGTCTCGAAAAACCAAAAAAAAAAAAAAAGAAAAGTATTGAACCTAGGATCTCACACTTGCTAGGCAAATGCTCCAACTCTGAGCTATGGTCTCAACTGCACTCCCCTTTTTTCAGAAGCAGAGCTGGGGCTCACTGAGGGGTGATTGTAACATTTAAGCATGGTATTTAATAGAAGGATGCTCATGAGAGGGACCATACAAATGCAAAGCATGGGTGCTGCTTCTCAAGACAATGAAGTCCAATCCCTGCTTTAAGACAGGGTCTCATGTAATTCAGGCTGATCTCAAGCTCTCCAATGTAGTGGAGCTAGCATCAATCCCCTGGTCCTCCTGTGTCCATTTCTCAGCTGAGGAAGTACAGGCCTGGTATCATATGCTTTTTTTTTCTTTGCTTTTAACACAGAGTCTGGCTAAGTAGCCCAGGGTAGCCTTGAGCTCAGGATAGCCTCAAACTCCTAGTGAGTGAGTCTCCTGCTCCAACCTCTTGACTGCTATGATTATAGGCATAAGCCATTACATCTGGTTCAATTTTTAATATAACTCTATCTATCATCTATCTCTCTATCTCTCTATCTCTCTATCTCTCTATCTCTCTATCTCTCTATCTCTCTATCTATCTATCTATCTATCTATCTATCTATCTATCTATCTATCTATCATCTATTTCTATGGAACTGGCACTTCAATCTAGGGCTTTGTATATGGTAGGCAAACTGTCGGCAGTCACTGTCCACATTTTTTTTTTTTTTGGAGACAGGGTCTCTCACTGATCTGAAACTAAGTTAGCTGGCCAGAGAGCCGCCAACATCCTCCTACTTCTACCTCCCTGCACTGAAATTACAAGCATGCCATCATACCTGGGATTTTTAATCATGGGGGGTTCTGGGGGGTTGAACTGACTGAGTTCTCTCTAGACTACTAGCTTTGCTTTTTATTTTATACAGGGTCTCACTGCATTAGTCAGGTTAGCCTTCAACTTGCTGGAATCAAAAGCCTACACCTCCTGGACAGGTATAATACATGATTTGTACCCCTCCAACCAAACTAGAAACTCCTAAAGACAGAATACCATGGTGTCTTAAACATTTTTATTTCTTAGAAAACTAAATTCAGAGGAGGTAGACGTTAGATGTTTAATAAATATTTCCTACCCAACCAAGGGAAAGCTAAGCAAATACCACCAGCAACAGTCATGAAATGTTACTTCTCTGAAGGATAATAGCCCTTCCTCTTTGCTTGCTATTTTGAATTAGATGGAAGCAAACAGAACACTAATATTCTGAAACCTAAGCTGTAATTTTCACATTCCCCAGGGTTTTTAGTGTTCTCTGAAGAGTCATTTTCAGAACTTGTATGCATCTGGAAAAGAAGCCAATATGGATTTAAAACCACAACCGTTCTAAAAAGGCTTCATTCAACTATGGTCGTCTAGCCAAACACTGTACGAGAGCAATGGAGACCAGGTGTGGCTGCCCTCAGCTCAAAACAACACAAGCCTCGAAGACTGTCCTAATAACTGGTTCATTAGAAAAACAAAATTATTACTTATTGCGCATACTTTCATAAGTATCAGACAATAGAAGTATTAGTTGTGTTATAGAAATGATATGCCTTCTCACTGAGAAATCACTTCACACTTAGAGATTAATGAAGGAAAGACTCGTGTGTGTGTGTGTGTGTGTGTGTGTGTGTGTGTGTGTGTGTGTGTATTGGTATTTTGCCTACATCTATGACGGTGTGAGGGTGCTGAATACTGGAGTTACAGATAGTTGTGGGCTGCCATGTGGTTGCTGGGACTTGAACCCAGGTTCTCTGGAAGAGCAGCCAGTGCTCTTAACCACTGAGCTATCTCTCCAACCCCAAGGAAAGACTTTAATAGTACTTGTCCCGGTAAGGCTGACAACCAAGGTACAGCCCCCTCATGTAGAACATTTTACCGCCTTATCTAGATCTTAGGCTTAGGCTTTCCACATAAGCTCTCATCCTGAAATTTCTTATAGGTCCCAGCCACAGGTTACACTTTGAACAATTTAAAAAGAGACACCACATTGCAAGTCTGGTCACTTGGGCAGACAGGAGATTCATACAGTAGAGATAGTGCCAGAATTATTTCTTTTTTTTTTTTATTAACTTTATTTATTTATTTTTTGAAATTACATTCATGATATTCATTAATTACACTCATGATATTAATCACACTTGTGGTATTCATATATAACATTCACAGTATTCATTCAATTATATATATAATATATATATAT
>CABHPR010150250.1:0-25418 GCA_902168415.1 Peromyscus melanophrys
AAAAAACCCATGAAGCCTCCATCCCACACAAAGAACTACAGGAAACTGAGGAAGTGGGAAAGGTGGTCTACTCCAAGGAAAAGTGCATCAATTAATTGTTCAGTGCCAAATGGTCAGCCCTGAAAACATACATACGTACAGATAGCATTATACAGACTAAACAGGTTATATTTAAGAATATATACGTTTATACATATACACATAGGCATGTAAAAACAATAAAGAAATAGGGAGCATGAATTTGAAGGAGAGTGGAAGGGCTTGGAGGGAGGAAAGGAAAGGATAAAATGTAAATTATAGTCTCAAAGTGAAAAAAGCAGTGAGCAGGGTGTGGTACCACACAGCCTTAATCACAGCACACAGAATGAGGGTCTCTGTGAGTCCATCAAGTCTGATAAATTTAAGAACTTCCAGGCCAGCCAGGACTACACAGTGAGACACTGTCTCAAAACAACCAACATGGTGACAGCACTTGAGAAAAGATATCTGAGATTGTCCTCTGGCCTCCACATATACGCACTCACACACACACACACACTCACACACACACACACACACACACACACACACACACACACACACGCATGTATGCATACACATGTACATACATATACATAAATAAAACTATATGTGTGCTTCCAATAGGGCGACACAGAATTAGACCTGTATCTTCTTTCTCCGTTACTGCTAACTCAATTCAAGGAAAACCTCTCCTCACTAACACAGAAAAGGATATCAGTTCTTTAATGTAGTTAAAATATCAAGAAGATACTAAACCAACAGGGACAACTAGTATTTGATGATGATAGATGGATAATGCTTAAAAAGATAGAACAGAAAATATAAGTTTGCAATTATAAAGGGAAAAAAATCCAAAAATAATTTAAAAAACCAACATCTCAGTATCTGTTTTCTCTTTCCATGCCTTAAGCCCACAGAGGACAATCACTACTATATTTTTTTCCTCCTCTTCTGCCTGCCAAGACTGTTGGCTAGTTCAACACTGAGAAAAGCATTCTCAAAGCCAATGTACTAGATGGTCAACGAAACCACAGTGGGTGGTCATCATTTCCTGGAGCAGCTTCTAGGTTTGGGCTCTCACATCCTCTCAGGCTCACAAATCCTGGGTGTGCTCCAGCTGGGCCAATAGCCTTTTTTCAGAGTGAAAATCAGTCCCTACATGAACTGTATATGTCTCCAAAGGTTGGATATCACACAACTCTGAAGGTATCATTTATGTAGAAAACAGTGGTAAATGGAAGTGCCGAGCAGTACGCAGCGCCCCACCTACACACCTGTAAATGTCAGCCCTGTGCTGGGGCTGCATTTGTTCCTCAGCACCAAAAATGTGCTGATTAGAATTTCCCAGCTGTCCTCACTACACTTCCATATTCCTTCCTGGCATGTAATGACTTCTGCTCCCTTCAGAGAAGGAAATGCTGGGCTTATTGACAAGAACTATCCATTTTCACTCAATATTCAAAAGCAAATTATGCCTACCAATTAAATACCATAAGTACATTGACAAAGACAGTATGAGTTTTAATGTTGAGAAGATTTTTCTATATATGCAACTTTGAGCAAGTTTCTCAACCTCTCACAGAACATTAGTTCCTTCTTCTGTGAGACAAAAGGCAGATACATTACTCCCAGGTCTTCCTGGAAGGACCAAAATGAAGGAGCCTAGCATTGTACTCAGTACAACCAGTGCTCAGTATTAGAACTGGTTTCAGCAGCAGCAGCAGCAGCAGCAGCAGCAGCAGCAGATCTTACCACATCATTACATTGTGTCTCACATGCTGTCCTGACTTCTTCACATCACACTATGCTACAACGGACCACTGAGCTGTTCCAAGACTTGTCCCTGGCCTTGTTATAACAGTGCCTAGCAGGAAGTCACTGTTTCTATGACGTGTTAGCTTAATGCCCATTCTCTTCTTGGCCATGCAGGGTCTATAGCATTTGGTTGTAAAACATGCAAGAAAACTGTTAATCTGAAGTAAGACATCAGCGCTGAAGTTGTTTTTGCAAGTTGGAAACCCAGCAGAAGGTGAAATCTTTCCTGTCCATCCTACACATCCCAGGAGTTCACAGTTAGTAAATAAAGGGCCTCAGTGTTGACTTTTCCCTTGATCCACATCAATGGGCTTTTTCTCTAGATGAGCATTAATGTCCCTGGATAGAATCACATTCTCAACCTTGCTTTGGAGGCATGCAACATCTCTGCCTCACCTACAGATAGCCACAAATGATGAAGAAGGTGAGGGATCAGGCGATTCATGCACATGTGTTTTTCCTATAAAGTGGCATATGTTTTTCAGGTTGATGTTGGCCAGGTTAAATCGATCAGGTCTTTGCTTACTGGGAGTAAAAGCAATATCTGGAATATCTCAAGTGGAGTGGCAATCAGACAGGTGTCGGCCTGTGCTGGGAGAATACTAACCAGGAGGATATTTCTAGGTGGATGACAGGGTGTGTGGATGTATTTTTTTCTGCTAGAATGAGATTGTGGCAAAGAAGATGGCTGGATACGCATGCTCATTTTGTATCCAGAAATGAGATACTAGTGTTATTCAAATAAGGGTGGAAAATCTATCACTCCTGAGACAAGTCCTGGAATGATTGCAGCCTCTATGCTAAAATGAAGTGTCAGGCACCATCATCTTGCCTTCTTGCCCTGATTCCTGATGATCAGAAAGAAACTGGGACTCTCAAGCTGCACCCCATGCAGATGAGGTCGAATTGGATGCTTGAAAGCAGTTTCTTCCCAGCTAAGCATAGTTGGCTTTTCCTGTGGGAAGCTCCAGTAAACAAACTGAACCATTCACCCCTAACACTTTGCATATCCTCATTTGCTCACTTGCCTCTGCTCCTGCCCTCTCCAGGGTCCTTCTGGACCACTCTAGGCATATGCTCTACACCTTCTGTGCTCTCTGGGTATTTTATCCCTTCCCCGGGCTGAGTGATCATGTAGTCAGACCCTCTGTTACTCATCCTTCATCACATAGTCTGCATCTCTTTAGTGAGTAAAATGTTTCTACTTAATTTTCTTTTAGAAAATGATCAGAACTCAGCTTAACATACACAGGACTTGGGACTGGCTACATTGTACAGCTCGAGAGAGCTGTATTTTTAGAAAATACTTACTAACTTTCTTTTAAAGGTTGCTTATTTTTGTTCTGTGTGTATGAGTGTTTTTCCTGCACGTATGGATGTGTATCACACGTGAGCCTGGTGCCCAGGGAGGCCGGAAGGATCTCCTAAAACTGGAGTTATAGACAGTTTGAGCTGCCATGATGGAGCTGGGAACTGAATTCAGATCATCTACAAGAACAGCAAGTGCTCTTAACCACTAAGCCACCTCTCTAGGAACTGTATTTTTATTGCCAGCGGTGTAAATGATGCCTTGAATTTATGCAATGCAATTACCCTCAGAGCACACTGGCTTTGAAATTCTACAGTTCAGAGTAATGTTCCTGCTAGCCGGGCATACATATACCTTCTGACTATTCATTTGCAGCTATAATCACTGATGCTGTTTTGTATATTTTTCATGCTGGCTTCATATCTGTCAGTATTATGATTTTTTGAAATGAATAACAGAATGGGAGAAAAGACAGAGAACCAAACACAAAGGGCATATTTTTGGAAGACAGGCCACGGATGTGTCAGAAAACATCAGGGCCCCTTTTCTACCAAGCTGGGTCTTTGGGCCATGCTGAGGGGACCTGCTTTCGCTCTGAATGAAGGATCTTTATGGGCCACAGCTGTACCTCATCCATAATGTATGAGCATAAAGAGGAGGCAGGAACCTAAACCCAGAAGGTGCTCCAAGAAATAATGAAAATTCATATGATCATATCATATTGCTCTGATATGATCTCTTCCTTCCAACTTAATCAGTTTATCGTAGAAGGACGCTCCTGAAATTACCTCTTTAGAACCAGGGGCATGGGGAAAGCATGGGGGCAAAAGAACAGGATAAAGTTCAGGCCAACCGAGAGAAATGGAGTATTCATTGTGAATTAGGAATTTAAGAAGTGTATGCTTTTCAAATCAGATGGAAGAGTGTTAAACATGAACACCCCAAGACCCAGAGAAGGAAAGGGCTTACCCAGATCACACCACATAGTCAGGAAGATGATGGCCCTGGCCTCTTGTTTCTCAAGCCTGAGCTTTTCCCTCACTTCCCATCATCATTCAATTACCTTGAAAGGCTCAATATGCCCATGGGCACTGCACTTTTCCCAGGGTGAAGGAAACCAGGAAAGCTATGCCTTTGCCTTTTGAACTACTGGTGTAGAGAAAGAGCTACATTTATGCCCATTACTAATTCATTTGTGTGTTTGCAATAGTTTGGGTATGAAATATTCCCCCCAAAGCTCAAGTATTAAAGATTTGGTTCCCAGTTCATACAGTTTCTGGAAGAAGATGGAAACTTTAAACAGTGGGGCTTAGTGGAAGAAGTCAGGGCACTGGGGACATGCCCTTCAAGGAAACATGGAGACCCCCTGCCCTTCCTGTCTATTTGCTTGTGGTCCACCATGAGCTGAGCAGTGATGCATCTGCTGCCAGAGGCTCAGAGCAGCGGAGCCAAGTGACCACAGACTGGAACTTCTAATGCCACAAGACAAAGTAAGCCTTTGGTTCTTTTAAGTTGATCATTTCAGGTATCCCACTATATTGGAAAGCTGACTAATACACTATTTTATATTATCAGTTCCCAATATTTCAGAAACCAGCCATCAAAATCGGATTTTTCAGAGCAAGAGTTATATGGTGTATTTCCATACATGGACAGATAGTAACTATTTTGAGTTTTGTAGGTCAGATGTCAAAATCAAGAACGTTATTCAGACAGCTTATCTTATGACTCATAGTACAACCCGTTAGAGATTTTTTTTTTAATTCTAAGTTTGCAAGCAGTATAGAAACAGATGGGCTGGATCTGAGGGCTGTATTTTGCCAAACCTTGGTTTAAATACCTAAATCTCAGGCAATGTAACAAAGACCCATGTTCTACTAAAAGCACCATTGCTTTGGAAGGAAATAAAATGCCAAAGGGTATTTTCTACAAATTGAAACACCCCCTCCTAGTGGGAGGAGAGCAGTTTCTAAGACTCAGGAAATTAAAATAATAATAAGCTTAAGATGCTCATAACTAACACTATGAAACTTGTAAGATTCAGGAATCTCAGAAAGGTACAGAACTCAAGATGCCCCGGTCGGTAGTCTATTGTTATGTATTGCTAGAGAAAAAGGGATTCTCTGGTGGAGATGCCTGCGAGCTGGGCAGGGAGCTCCAAGGATGCAGCTGTCAGGAGTCACCATCACGCTGAAGTGAGCATCTTAAAGTCTCAGCTACCTTTGAGTCACTGCGTTCCTGTAGATAACCTCTCAGCCAGAGCCCAGGAAACTCTTGATTCACAAGCTAGACTTGGTGGCACTGTGTCTTTGGTCTGTCACTAGTGTCTTAACTGAGGTGAATACGAGTTTGTTCACACCTCCCACCTCAAAGTACCAAAACAGAACTATTGTTTCCAAAAGGAAGAAAAGGCCAAAAAGGGTCAACTGAGTTCTGTGTGCTTTGGGTCTGCCACAAAATTCCACATTATCGAAGGATTAATTTTTCAAAGTTTAGCCACATGGGTTCAACAGCTAATCCAAGCATGCATTGTTGTCACAAATTGCAGAATCGAGATATTCTGGGGTGAGACCTTGGAGATACTCACATGTGTTCCGGCCAACAAATGTGTTCTGGCTGAGCATCCTTCTCATCCACCAATCACTTCAAAACTTTCCACCACAAAATCATCAGTAAATTGCTTTTTTTCTCCTTGAAAAATAAATAGTAAAAACTTAGAGTGAAGGGCAACTGTTATCCATTCTACTGAGCAAACAGAACAACAGGTATTCCTCAGGTTTCCAGAGGTCTAAAACTTCACTTGTTAAACTTAAGAGGGGTAAATACATCTCCTATCATATGCCACCAAGGCAATGTCATATTGACATATCAGGACTCTGAGATCCCTGAAATGCATTTCTATCCCATGGCCAATCCATACTCTTCTATATTCACAATGCAATTTTACATGCCTGGTTAAAAAAAAAAAAAAAAAGAACCTAGTTACATTCTTATTTACATTCCTCCATTCAGTTACTTATCTTAAACAATTTTATATCATAAAACTTGAATATTATTCTCAAACTTTAAAGCCAATGAAGCATCTTCTCATCGGAAACAATTTGGCCTCTGTACTAACACAGAGACCCAACCCCATTTCTTTGCCTTCCATGGATTCTATACCTAAAGTGGTTTCAATGAGAAATATAGCAGGCTTTTTGGGGCCGCCAGCCCCCAAACTATGACATGGAGACTTATTACTAATTATGAATCCTCAGCCTTAGCTTAGGCTTGTATCTAGCTAGCTTTTTAAACTTAAATTAACTCATTTCTATCCATCTATGTGCTGCCCCAAGGCTCGTTTACCTCATCTATGTACTGTCCATCCTGCTTCCTGCTTCCTCCGTATCTGGCTGGCTGGCCCCTGGCTCCTCACTGTTGTCCCTTTCTCTTTAGTTCTTTCTTCCCCAAGCCTAAATTCCTCCTCCTCCTGCCTGAAAGTTCCACCTATACCTCCTCCCTCGCTATTGGCTATTTAGCTTTTTATTAGACCAATCAAGTGCCTTAGGCAGGCAAGGTAAAACAGTAAAACATCTTTACATAATTAAACAAATGCAGCACATTTTTACACAGTTAAACAAATATTCTGCAACATAAACCTATATACAACACATTTTTACATAGTTAAACAAATACAACACATCTTTACATAATTAAGCAAATGCAATACATCTTTGCATAGTTAAACAAATATTCTGCAACAGAGAAATGTTAACCATAATCTCATGTATTTGAATGTTTGGTCCCCATTTGGTGCTACTATTTGGGGGTGGTACAAGTATATCACGAAGGATGAGCTTTGAGAGTGTATAGCATTGCCTCACTTCCAACGTGTTTGCTCATGCACATTCACTTGTGTGCATTCTCTCTCTCTCTCTCTCTCTCTCTCTCTCTCTCTCTCTCTCTCTCTCTCTCTCGTCATATTTAAGGTTAACAATGTGACCTCTCTGCCTCTTCTCTTGCTGTCATGCCTCCCTGCCATGATGGACTATTATCCTTCTGGAACTACACGCCAGAATAAATGCTTTCTTCCATAAGTTGCTTTAGATCATGGTATTTTATCACAGCAACAGATAAGTCACTAATATAATACATTAATCATTTAGTCTTCTAACACTGCTTTTGTGGTACACGGCGAGTATTTTCAGGTCTTATCTATCTATTCTGCCCTATTCCCAAGAATCAAAGATGTTTAGTGCTTAGACTTAGGGATTGTAAATTATAACCCTTTCCTGTGGGCCAGCATTTGTCCTATACAGTCTGAAAGCTCTCTTAGAGTAAATTAGAATAGTTAGAATGGGTTTAAAAAGAACATGCACCAAAGTCCTACAGGAAAGGGGTGTCTAACCTATGCTGAATGGCAGGAATGGCCTCAATAATAAGATGAAATGTCCATCATCCTTTCCACCAAGTTCAAAGAGGCTGGCTTTCCTGGAGTTGAGGATAGAAGCTGAGTCCAAAGGGGATCCAGGAAGGTACACATTGTGAGGTGACTCTTACAGTGGATGGCTATGGTCAGCTTTCTCACACATAGAGGAGCTTGATCCTTTAGAGACCCAATACTTGCCTGCCCATTTCTAGATAAAGACAGTTTCCTTACAGGCTTCTTGGGGCCCTCAACATTAATCTTTGCTGCTACCAAATGAACCAGAGTCTTCAATGTTGACATCAGGCCACAGTGGTATCTGTTGGCTTGCTGATTCACTATTCATTTCTGCCCGTGCAGGCTACACATACCTTTGGGCCAATCTTAGATTACAGAATGGGGAGTCTCATCCATCCCTTCCTGACTGGGCCAGTATTTCCATACTTCTAACAGCACAAGCTGCAAAACTCCAGCGAGATACTAGGATACTTCAGGATTTGCAATGCTCATTAGGGGTGCCACTGAAATACCAGGTGTGCTCGCAAATCTTCTGTCAACTTGACACAAGCTGGAGTTATGTGAAAAGAGGTCGCCTCAACTGAGAAAATCCATAAGATCCAGCTGTAGGCCATTTTCTTAATGAGAGATTGATGTGGGAGGGCCCAGCCCATGATGGGTGGTGCCACCCCTGGGCTGGTGGTCCTGGTTTCTATAAGAAAGCAGGCTAAGCAAACAATGGGAGGCAAGCCAGTAAGCAGCACCCCTCCATGCCCTCTGCATCAGCTCCTGCCTCCAGATTCCTGCCCTGTTTGAGTTCCTGTCCTGACTTCCTTCAATGATGAACTATGATATGGAAATGTAATCCAGATTAAACCCTTTCCTCCCCAACTTGCTTTGGTCATGGTGTTTCATCATAGCTATAGAAACCCTAAGACACCAGATGATAGGATGAAGTAATAAAATAATAAAAACTTGAAAGCTGAAGAAACATTCCAAGTGTAAGTGCAATTACATTTAGCAGACATGAAGTTGCTACCATTCTGGTCTGGCTGGTTCCAAGTTATGCTAGAAATTTTCTTTGCTTCTACTCTGTTATCCTCATTTCTCCTCTACTGGCTGAGCCACGATCCTCAACACCAGGTACTGAGCTAGATTCTGCAGGCATAGAACAATGTTAAGGGAGAGAAGTCTTCCTCCTAAGGAATTTACAGACCAAAAGTGAGACAACAAGATCCCTATCACTAACGGTCATGATTGTGTTCAAATACAACAGTGGGATGTCTGCAGCATTTGCAGGCATTCAACACTGTGTGTGTGTTGCACATACATGTCACCAGCCTTTTCCTTAGTAAGAATTTCAGTTTTCATGGTAATTCCTTCAGAACTTCTTCCTTGATTGACAAGATCTCTGCTAAGATGGGTGTTCCAGAAGATTGGGATTACACCATCTCATTCATCATTGCCCTTTTCCTGGGCCCAGCACAGTACCTGACATTGGAAATCACTATCTGATATGAATAAATGAATGAATGAATGAATGAATGAGGAAAAAGGTACCAGATAGGAGGTAGTGTTGAACCAAGGTCTTGAAGGATAAGGTGAACATGCTGTGAAGAGGAACAAATGAAATAACAAAATGTGACTCTTGTCCAGAGCATGCAAAGCCATGCTTCTACCATGGTAGGAAGTTCAATAGCAAACGTGCCTGGGATGGGCAGGAAGTAAGTTATAGGAGATCACGGAGAGATTTAGGTCAGATCAGTTTACAAAGTGCCTTGCATACCAGGACTTTTTCCTTGAGGCAAAGGGGAATTGGCTGGTTTCTGTAAATAAGATGTAACAGAGTTAACCAGCTTCATTTTTTCAAATGATAACCAACAGCAGGGTAGGAAGTGAACTGAAGGTTTTCTGGACCTGGGCCAAACACTCCAAGGCCTTCTCCCACTGTTTCAGCCTAACTCTTGCTGTCTCTTTAATATTTTACAATTTCTGGCAGATTTGTGGTTGTTTTAGTTACTGTGACAACTGGGAATACATCACTCTGACTCTATATCCTCAGCACCTTCTGATATGAAGAGGAAGCAGGGGGAGTGACCGGAACACAGCCTCTCCAACAGATGCATTTGAGAATCCGGTGCACAACCAGACCTTGTGAAGACACACACCATCCCATCAATGCTTGCAGCAGGAACCCAGGCAAAGCATGTTGCGACTGGCGCAAACATAACCACCTGGACGCATCCCAAGTCTCCATGCAGGCCACCACACCAAGCCCACTCACTTCCCACAGAACTGCAGACAACCCCTTCCACAGAAGTCCGTCCAGCTCTCACAGTGCCTTGGCGGGGGAGCTGGGCTCCTGCCATCCTTTGGGTCTCCTCCGTGTTTGGGAGGTCGGTTGTTGTTATCGGGGGTCCCCTGCTCCGTGTATTTGATGTAAACGGCTCATCCGCTTACATCAACACCTTCTTCAAACCCTTCCTGTGAGGCGTCCACAACCTCTGCCTGCTGTTCAGTCTGAGAGAGCGCTTTGGAGAAGAGCCGTGACAAGGGCCCCTTGAAAGAGGAGCCAGGAAGAAAAGGGTCCTGAACAGCAAGAAAACAGAGAAAGGTGAGCTGGCCACAATTTTAAAAAGAGCCACTGGCTCTGAGCATAACCCTATAGACTTCAAGATGAAAACCATTTTTGTCTAATAAAGGGATTTACGTGTGGATTTATGGTTGAAAGACAGGAAATCTCCTCTACCCAGTAGGGACTAAACGCATAGCTCCTCTTCGCAAACAAATGGCCAGGTGCATAACTGATTATAAAGGCACAGAGTGGCACGCAGGGTCCTCCCAGCCTAAGCCCTCAGCCCCACTGCCTACAGTACTGGGGGCGGGATTGGGGGGGATGTCTCTGTTCCTGGACCCTAGCACAAGTTCGCTGCTGCCTCTTTAAACCTTCCTCCTCTGAACCTGCGATCCCACCCTTTAACGTGCCTGAGCTTCGACTGTATCTATCAATTTACAAAACGCCCTCAGATGCCAGACGCCCCACCTGTACTCTTAAAAAAAAATCCCCCCTCTTTATTGGAAAAACTCTTAAAAATTAGAGAAGGGGAGCCCAGAACTGACTGGCAGGCCACTGGAACTAAGGGGATTTTGTGGAGGCGTTCCTCCAAGTCAAACTGTGGGCGGGCAACGTAAATATCTTCACAGCTCCTTACAAACAGAAAATTCAACAGCATCTAGAACACTTACAAAAGCAAGTGGCATAGGCAGCTCAGGATTTTTTTTTTCTTTAGCTTTATTTGAGCTGTTTTTTGTACTAATGAAAATCAGGCATTGGGCGTAATGCTGTTTTGTGTTTATAATAAAACCTCATTAACTCAAATGCAACTAATTTATAACTTGTGATAATTTGGCCACAACAGAGCTGAATTTCCTATGTGCAATATATGATTTTGCTAAGCAAATTAATAGCTTAAATCAAATTTTAGAAAGCTTTTTTAACTTCGCCAGACAAATTATCTTTAGGGACATTATTAGTAGGTATTTGCAACATAGGAAGATAAAGAAAATTAAGATTCATTTCTAGTTACAGCTCCATGGTCCCTTACCAAAACACTTAGATACAGATGAATTCCACAGAGTTTCTCCAGGTTTAGGGTGTGAACAAAGCACAACATTCATATATATATTTATCTCACCTGGGTTGAGGCAATATCCAAAATCACAACGCCTGCATACTGACACCAAATGAAATAAAGCCCATACATAGCCTTATATTACATTACATCTGACTGCCCTAGCAAATAAGTCCAGATGGTTTGGATTTTTCCAACAAATTAATTACAGAAATATCTTCCTCTTTCCAGAGTTCTGGGGTGTCACACTGTGGTTGTGGGCCTGTAATCCTGTGGGAATGATCTCTTCAGGAAAGAAGCAGGGCTCTGGTTCACGGGACAGTGTTGATAATGCTAAAATTGTGATGGTTGTGGTAACTGGGATTTTCACATTCTCAGGCCAGTGTCTCTCAGATGGTCCTTGCAGTGGCCATTTCCCCAACGCTAACAGCTTGGCTGTGAAAGAAGCTTCCTTAGTGAGCCTTCAATGTGCATCAAAAATGAAGAATTACACTCAGACATTTGCCTGCCTCCAGTGATGACCACAGCTATACTGGAAAGCCGGGTTCCAGAGCTTAAAATAGGCCCTACATTCCCCAAACGTTTGTCACACGTGGGCAACCACAAAGCCACCTCCACTTGTCTAGTCAAGGGCTGTCCCTGCCTGAAGCCCTGCTGTCACTGTCATTCTGGGGAGTGGCTGGCTAAGTCCTTATAAGCAGCAAAGGATCATGGGAGGGAAGTTGAACTCAGTCATCCAGCACTTCTCAGAGATGGATATTTATTAATTAAAAAAAAAGATTAAATCCTCATCAGAACTAAACATCAAGAGTCAATTTGGGGACAAAAAAAAAGTTTGCTGAGGATTCCCTCCACTTATCATTTGGCGCAGCCTGGGGCCTCCTGAGGCTGTGATACTACCCTACCTTGTGGTCATATCTTCACCAGTCAACTTCTTAAATGGGGTAGAGGTGTGAAATCACTAACGTTCCTTTGTCTTGACCAGTTTCTTACTGGTTCCCTGAAAAGCAAGCTTATGAAAATTGCTGGCTGTATACAGTTTATTTGTTTATCCATTCTTCTGGAGTCCAATTTTATGCTCCAGACATACTAGAAAGATATTATTTCATGTGAATTTTTAATCTCTTTTTTTTAAGTTTTGCAGAAAATTTTCAATAACCTGTTCTTGGTAAGTGAGTTTCTCCCTTTCAGGTATGTCCTTGTCAAAGACCATTCTTTTAAAAACCTTTGGAAAATATTTACTTTATTACTTTTTTCTTCACCAGCAATATAGTTGTAACCTTAAAATATTTTGTTTAATGTCAGTTTTAAAGGATCAGAGATTGCACTTGAAATGTTCATAAAGACAGGAATTTGGAGACCATTTCCCCCTTATTGTCCATGTGTATACATCAGCCTTAATTCACCAGTGAAGCTGTGGGTCATTATTTCTGAATTTGCACATTAAAAATAACATCTAGCCATGAGGGAATATCTTTAAACCACAAATGCCAGAAATAACAATTGTATTAAACTGCATTTCATGAATACATAATAAAGTTCAATTTACCATTATTTATCATGTTACTTAAATTAAATCTATAATGGAAAAGAGATTTAGTTCTGTTTTGAAAATAAAAAAATTCCTTCATGCCAATTGCCTAGGATTTATATTAGCACTAATGCATCCATGTCATTTTTTTTTTTTTGCTTAATTACTATTGCTTTTCTATTTTGGGGACTCTAGGGGACAATTCCCATCCTTTCATGTATTTTTAAAGCTTAAGGAGACATATACACATATAATGAATTAAAATTACTGGAAGTTCAGTTATGTTTAGTTGCAAAATCTGAGTTTTTTTTTTAAAAAAATAGCATTATGACTCATAGACTCTCATCCCCTCACAAACCCTCAGGCTGGTATTTGCATGCTTCAGTGAGGCTTTGACAGTTGCCTGACGTTGCTAGAAAAATCACTGTGAAGGCAGACAGAGGTATTTTCAGACCTCTGTACACACATTCATATGTGGACAATTGAGGAACTCAGCCCAAGGAGCCAAGATAAACACACACCCACTTTCAACTGCCTGCACATCTAGGAAAGGAAAAAAGCAAAAGAATTCTGGGCAACTTTGAAAGACCAAGTTATTGTGTGCTCTTAAGCAGGAAGGAATTCACTGTGTTGTGCTTTGTTGGATGTCATAATATTGCTGGTGTGCGTTTTCCCAATGGCTTTAGCATGACCGTTCCTGGCCCAGTGTATCCCCTTCTTAGTAAATGTCTCCACTATCTGTCAAACCACCTCATCAAGAAACCCAGTGTCCTAGGCAACTTCTAGACCCGGTCCTCCTGCTACCAAGGAGTCAACCCATGTGTCAGCTTTTCATTAGTGTAATAAAGTGCTTGAGATAGACTAGCTCTCCATAAAAAAAAGAGGTCTACTTAGCACACATTTTCAAGGACACGATGCTGGCATCATCAGTTCAGCTTTGGTTAAGACCTTACGGTGATAGTGTCTCAACAGTGGAAATGAATTTAGGAGGAAGAAATTATTTGTAAAGGCAGAGAACAACAATTCTAATGACCTAGATAGATCCTTCTCTTACCTGCTATGTATCAATTTTTCCCAGTATTTTTATATGGAAGAAATTGTATTGAAGACACTTAGTATGTAGTTGATGAGAGGAATTCAGTATAATTATGGCTGGTGATTATTTTTATAGTGCACATGCCAACGTTTTACTACTGTGGAAAGCCAAGTGTTTTAATAAAAAAGATTTACATTCCATGGGAAAAAAAGATACACAAATGTTATGTGATCCCACACAAATAATGAGGCTGGGCTTTTCTCCAGTGGACTGCCTTAATCTTTTCCAATGACAAGTCCTCAGTGATCTTAAAACCCTCCTATTAGACCCCATCTGCCTCTTAAAGGTTCCAATACTACCGCCCAACTGTTATCCATGAGGCCACACCTCCAAAACCCTGAAGCCCTGGGAGACACTGAAGTCACATCCAAGCATACAGTGAATAAGAGAAGACCTATGCATTCTATCCTAGACACCCCTGAAGCCACCCACCCACCCCCAGTAGTCACACTCCACAACTGAATAAATTCTGGCTCACCTGATCTCTCCTCAGGGCTGGGGCCTTGCTATACTTGCTCAATTGCTAAGTGCAAAGTTAACTCCCTTCTAGTCCATCCCTTCTGTTGTTCCATGTTCTCCTTCTTACAGGGAAAAGATGCTTAAAGCCGATCAAGAGCAAACAAACTTGATCATGGCCTATCGGGTCCTCTGTGATCTTGCTCTTGCATCAGCTTTATTTCCCATCAAATCCTCAAAAGGAGGCCTTGACAAAGATTATCTTCTTGGTCAAACTTGAGGCATGCCTTTTTTAAAATCCTCTTCTCACATCAGTTCCAACTTGAGGCTCCATGTTTTTCCTCGGTGCTATGGAATTTGGGCAAGAATCTTACTAAGTTGGTTAACCAGCACCCCTACCTTCCATGTCTAATCACCCTCCATGTCTGATCCGATCATCTGATGTCTCTCAGTAAGAGTTCTGTGAGGTTGTTTTCACTACCATCCCACTTGACCTTACTGTTTCCTCTTAGTAATTCTCCATCCTATGCCAGCATTTTAGCTGTAAATTCCCACTTTTCCTCATGCTTGAGAAGTGGGCCCAGTCTGTATCCTACACTGCAGTATCCCATTACAATGGTCTTTATACTTTCCATCATGGTATAACCATGCGTAACCATACTAAATTGACCACCATTACTTAGTTCATGTGTGATACCTTCAAAAGTCTTTCCTTGCTTTTTTCCTGCCACATACAAAACTAAATTCTCTTCATTCTATCCACTTCCCACATATACTTTTAATCTGATACTTGAACAAATATATAGTATTATGTGAAAGGGCAAGATAGTGCAGAGGTCCCTCCATCTTGTATTCTTGCTGAGGCCATTTCAGGTTTAACTTGAATTTGATCTCCTTGATAGAGAATGCCATGGAAAATTACCCAATTCTATTATAGGAACCCAAGGTCAAGATGCCCCAGCTAACGTACCTTTGCTTCTGTTAAACTGCCTGCTTGTGCAAACTCCCCTTCCAGCTGCTGGGTGAGATGCCAAGGTATGGTTTTTGTCTTTAAAAAACCCTTGCTCTAAATGCTCAAGGCTAGATTTAGGTCCTGATGACTGAGGGTAGTCCCAGCCAGTTAGAATAAAGACTTACAATTAGGCAATGTGTCTGAATGGTCATCTCTGGTGGATTCCTGTAACAATTAGATTAATTACAGCTCTTTCTCTTCTTGGACAGAAGTCTTAGCAGGTGGAAACTGTATCTTATCTATTTATCCCTTATAGCACAGACCATTCACATATCACAGATGTTTCATAAAGTTCAAGAAAACTTGGCATACATTTTTTTCATGACTAAAGGACCCGCTTGTGCTAAGGTAAGATTTTTTTTTTTTTTTTGGCAAGAACAAGCTATTGGGAAATAGCCCCCACAACCTCTCAACTGTGTTTCTAATGAATAACATATCTAAAGAGCCAAGTCAAATACACTTCTTTTGGTGGCATATAATGGCTGCATTTTTGCTCTGGCATTATCTTGAAAATGCACAGTTACTGTTTAGTACTTATCAGGTGGCAGGCTTATCATCAGAGCAGGGCTCAAAGGAACTCTTGAGGAAACAGCTTCCCAGCAGCTAACTTCTCCAAACTCTCTGTTAAATGCCAAATGAGGCTGACTGACACAGCACTTTCAGTGACACTTACTTCTTCAAATGAATGCTGTGGCAGCCATTGCCACTGACAGGCAGATGACCATCCCATGGAGGACAGAAAAAAATGTACAAGACAACAGGAGTTCCCTTAATAGGTTAGGCAGTTAAGGTGCAGAGCACATGAGAAACTCACAGGAGCTCTACCACAATCAGGTTGAGATGGGAATCACAAGCTTAGATAATAGTACCTACAGTTTAAAACCCCAAATTCAAAAACACTTATTACATATACAGACGCATCTACAGAGTGGAAACCAAGAGAATATTTACTTAGGGATTGCAGGCACTGTTGCCATGAACAAAAACTGTCCTCGGAAAGACACGGAGCTCTTCACAAGCTCTGCCCAAGTGTATGGGTGAGGAATGAGGACAGACAGTAACAGGAACTTCAGATTCATATTAGACGATATTCTGAACCAAACAGAGAATAATAACAACAACCTAAACCAAGGACTTCCCATCCCACAGTACACATTTTCCCAAAAGGTGGAGACTATCGATTACTTCCTAAATTTAGCGTGGTCATATTAGTTTTAAACTCATCATAACTAAATTAAAATTTTCATCCAATTAAACAAATAAAGTTCAGGTTTATTAAATAAAACTTTCCTTAGCACAGACTAATCTTTTCAAGTTTGTAATGTATAATCTAGAGGAAAGTAAAGGGGTCTAAATTACCTTCCTGGAGTCTAGAGTATCTGCACAAACTTGGCACAACGAGCGTTGAACACTCATCTGTGGATATCACCTATTATATTAAGCAATGTGTTGTCTTCTTTGAAAGAAGAACTCAACAAGCTGCTTTCTCACCTCAAAGGTGAAACTCAATGGCAGGCTTCTTGATAGCTTTGACATGAGCATGTGTATCGCAAAAGTAGAGAAATGCCACTATAATCATGTTTAATCTTTTAGAGCTGTGATTGAGAAGTGGCATTTGGACAGGATCTAAACTTGGCTTTGACCATGACAGAGATTAAACTGACTCTGATTCTCCCTTACCCTAATTTTTTCTCATTAGTTAGATGTCATATAGGAAATGAAATTATTATAAACATATTTAACTTGTTTAAATAACTTTAAAAACATAACTTACAATCAGTGGGTTTCAAAACTCAATAAATCCTCGCACTTATTAGTTACAGAATATAGTTGCATTTAACCTAATAAATGTAAAAAACGTGACTTTAAGGAATATACTTTCTTGGCAAGAATTAAATTGGCCTGGCTAATTTACATTGTTTTAAATTTGGAGAGACTTGTATACTGACTCATGATTACAGTACATAAACCATTCCCATGAAATGGTCTGAATTAACCCCCATGCTATTTGTATAAACAGCACATATCATTGCATGCAGTGCAGTCTGCTAGCTGGGAATCTTGTTCTATAAATCAGTAAATTAAACCTGTAAGTTAATCCTTAGCTAAAGAAGAGAAAAAGAAAAGTTCAGTATTTCATTATGTTCTGAAAAAACGATAGGAACTCACTGTTTCTATCCATCTTAAGACACCAAAAGGACTGGACTCCTGGAGCTTGGCCTGGTGCTTGGTTGTGGATCTCTGCATCTGCTTCCATCAGATACTGGATGAAGGCTCCATGATGACAGCTAGGGTATTCACCAATCTGCTTACCGGGGTAAGCCAGTTCAGGCACCCTCACTACTATTGCTAGTAGTCTAATCTGGGGTCATCTTTGTGGATTCCTGAAAATTTCCCTAGCACCAAGTTTCTCCCTCACCTCATAATATCTCCCTCTATCAAGATATCTCTTTCATTGCTCTTCCACTCCATCCCTTCTCTAGTTCGACCATCCCATTCCCTCAAGTTCTCATCTCCCATTCCCTCTCCTCTAATGTCCCCCAATCCCCAGTTTGCTCATGGAGATCTCCTGTTTCCCCTTCCCAAGGTGATCCCTCTTAGGGTCCTCCTTGTTTCCTAGCTTCTCTGGAGTTGTGGGTTGTAGTCTGGTTATCTTTGCTTTACATCTAGTATCCACTTATGAGTGAGTACATACCAGTCAAAGAGAGGGAAGAAGGATTATATGAGCAAGAGGGTCAAGATCGTGATGGGGAAATCTACAGAGACAAATGAACCAAGCTCATAGGAACATTAGACCAACAGCTGTGGAACCTGCATGGGACCAGACTTGACCGTCTGCATACAGGAGAGAGATGTGTAGCTGGGTCTGTTTGAGGAGCCCCTGGCAGTGAGATCAGGATCTCTCCCTGGTGCATGACCTGGCTTTCTGGATCCCATTACCTATAGTTGGACACTTTGCTCACTCTTGAGAAGGGGATTGGTCCTGCCTCAACTGAATGTACCAGGTTTTCTGCCCCCCGCCCCATGAGAGAACTTACCCTTTTGGAGAAGGGGATGAAGGGGGTGGAGGTGGAGAAAGGTTGGGGGAGAGTAGGAGGAGGGATGAGGTTGGTACGTACCATGAATTGGTACGTAAAATGAATTAAAAAAAATTTAAAAAAAGAAAAGTCAAAACCAAAAAAAAGACACCAAAAGGAGTTGGTAGTGTTTAAAGTTAGTGGAAAATACTGTGGCATTCAAGTGTAAGCTTCCAAATTTATGTTATACACTTAAAAGCAGATGAACAATATATAAAATGATAATCAGTAAATACGTTTACAGGTAAATGTGTGAGCTAAGTTCTGGCCTTTCTGAGTGTATTGCCTTGAAAGGTATCCAATGCTAACACTCAAAATGATGACCAATACCTGGGACTGCTATGAAACTTTCTCCTGTCACTCAGGGACTATATTGTTACTTATTCATCATTTTCCATCGACGCAGGAAGGATCTACATCAACTAAAAACAAAATTTTAAAAATTCACGGTTACCCATGGAAGAAGGGGAGGAAAGATGGTAGAAGCCCAGGATACCAGAAGAACACGGCCCACAGAATCAGCTAAGCAGGGCTTATAAGGGCTCACAGAGACTGGAGGCAGCCAGGGAGCCTGTATGGGTCTGACCTACCTCCTCTACATAGATGTTATGGTTGTGTAGTTTGGTGTTCTTGTAGGCCTTCTAACAATGGGAGTGAGGGTGTCTCTGACTCTTTCGCCTGCTCTTGGGACCCCTTTTCTCCTACTGGGCTGCCTCGTCATCCAGTCTTAATATGAGGGTCTGTGCCTGGTCTTGTTGTATCTTGTTATGCTGTGTTAGGTTGACATCCCTGGGAGGCCTGCTCTTTTCTGAAGGGAACCAAGGAGGAGAGAGGAGGTGGGGAAGGGACTGGGAGAGTGGAGGGAGGGAAAGCGGAAGTCAGGGTGTAGTATATGAGAACAGAATAAATAAAAAAAAATTCAGGTTACGTTTGTTAAACTCTGCAATGAGAAGTTTGGAAGAAGAACTGGTATGTGAAAGGTCAGCGGCAACAGTTACAAAAGAAGCCTGGCTAGCCTCGAAGCAGACCATTTGCAGTGAAACCACAGACACTCTGACTTTAAAGCTCTTCATGTGTCCAAAACCCAGAGAGACTTTTTCTCATCATCTTCTATTTAGAAGTCTATATTATGGGACTTTTTAGTACGCAAGTTATTTGATTATTAATACACTCTACTACTCAAATCTCCCTTTGCAGACAGACCTTAAAAAGTACGTCCTTCAGTCACTGACGTTTGCTCCAAAGCATTCCAAAAATAACTGATCAAAACAAAACATCTTTGCTTTATTGCCAACTTCATTCTCCCTCATAGTCTTCTATCTGAGGAAATGGTATCTGTTCAACCCAAACATTTAGGATCACTTAAGGCCCTTTCCCTCTCACACTGAAACAATCCCCTGCAATCCCTCAGCTCCAAAATGCAACCTAAGCTTGCTCAAGTCCCAACCCATTCCACTATCTCCACCCCGGACACCCCTATGGTGTCCTCCTTCCTGTCCTTGCTTGCTTGCTTCTTAGACTGCCATCCTCTCTCCACACTGCAGTGTGAACTGGTGTAAAGTACGTTGGACATGGCTCTTCTGCTTAAAATCCTCCAGTGACTCTGTTTTACTAAATCTCTAAGCCTTCTCACAGTGCACCTCTCATGACTTATACATGGGCTTCTTTCATTTCCTCCTACAGATTATATATGGTCATTCCTAATTTCTTGAATGGGGTGTCTCTTTGCTTTACACATAGGCCTGGATCTTCACATGGCTATCTCCTTTATATCACCTCCTGAAACTCTCTATCTAAGGGAAAAGCTGACCACTCCATTCATGACCTGTCATATGATTACCATCTTTTCACCTGCCATTGTACTATTCTTGTCATTAGACTATAGGAGGCAGCAGGAAACTGACCTTGCCAGACGAAATCGTGGGCCAAAATCCCAGAGCCAGATGGTACCTAAGACAGAACAGTCGCTCAATAAATACCTGTCAAATGAGTCGTTCTTATGGAATTTTATAGCTCCCCATTTCAGATCACGGTATTTTAGAAGCAGAAATGTCAGTACGACAAAAACACGATACCTGATACCATCAAATGGATTTTGAGCCTTGCCTAATTGTAGACATCCCGTACAGCAAGTCTGCAAGAGGTTTAAATAACTACGCTAGTCTCTTCTGGAGGGTGCTCCTATTTTTAAATCTTTTCCCCACCAAAACAAAAGCTGTACTTGCTTGGTAAGAGAAATACAGCAGAAGTAAAACAAAAATCTTCTAAATACCTCTATGGCTTCATTTTCTATTTCAAACAAAGCCAGAACAAATTTACCACTGTTGCATAAAAGAAAGTCAAAATTCGTAATATCTTTAATTAAACAAGAAAATGAGAAAATTGTCCCTCCTTTTGTGTACATGTTGGGTTAGATACGGTCTCAGTATATAACCCCACCTGACCCTGAGCTCCAAAATCTCCTATCTAGCTCCTAAATGCTGGGATAATATGTCTGCCTCCATTTACATACACACACACACACACACACACACACACACACACACACACACACACCCCACACCCCTCTATATTGTGGGCACTCTTACTATTTTCATTTTAAAGAAAAGGAAACTATAAAACATAGTAAACATGGCAGAATGCCAGGATTTAAACACTGCACATCCTCATTAGGCTTTAGAGCAACCACATGATGTTGGAGATAAAAATAAAAGTCCGGTCACAAAGTCCATAGCAGAACAAGTACTTGATACCAGTAGCTAATGTCCTTCACAGCGTTTCATTCCTATGACTAGGATAGGGAGGCTCAGAGGATGTCAGCCTCGACCAGGAACAGGCCTTGGGCCTTTGATGCTGAGCTTATTAAGAGGAATTTATCAGAGCTGAAGTCAGTCTATCTTCCTGGGGTCAGAAATTCAGAGGTCAAGATTCAGGAAGAAATTGAAGCAGCGCACAGGAAGTCAAGTGAGCGATGTAAGATGAGAATTACATTGTCAAATGAACACCAGGTGTGCCGGAGAGCACGCAAGACAAATAAAGCCAAGGCCAGGACAACAGAGAGCAGGGTGCAGGTGGGAAAGCAGGTAGCAGGCAGATGCCAGTGTGTCACACAGGAAGGACTAGACCAGAAACGAGGCCACCATGAGCCTCCATTCCCTGTGTGGCACTGGGTCACTCCTGCCACCCCTCCCTGTCTCACATGCCAGTCCTGTGTGCTCAGAACTTTTACATGCCCATGAGTCCTGACAGCTCCATTTTATAGTAGAAGAAAATGATCTGCATGTGTAAAATACCAGCCACTTCACTGATAACCTACCTATAACCAGTGATCGACGCTGAATTTATACTCAAGAGCTTTCTCAAGAAAAATCAAAGATACCTGAAAGAATGATTCTAATATATGTTCTATGACTTTGCTTTCCTTTCTTGCTCCCATATTGAAGCACAGGCATTAAGAAAAAGAAAAACGGGAAAGCCAAGGATGGAATGATGTGATCAGTCTCGTCTGGATCCTGACGATCAATGGCTGAGGTGACTTTTTCCTCTCATCAGCAATGTCTCAGCTATGTCTGGCTGCTCCCGATGGGAGAGAATGACTTTCGGTAAAGCTTTGGAAGAGCCAGCAACATGCCATAAGCACCCTGGTATTTTTAGCAATCAGATGCATGATGAGCCACAATGTTTATGAGGCACAATCTGAGAGCGTATCGGGAGCATAGATGTACATATGATTTAATACAAGACTGAGAAAAATAGCTTTTATCTAAGCATTACTGTTCTAATACTGTCAGAAAACAGTTAGGGTTGGTTGGACACTGTCTTTTTTTGTGTTTTGATTCACTATGTACATTCATCCCATTGTATACAAAGCCAAGAGCTGAGAAAAGACATAGAATTGTTGGCCAACTGGTTAGACCTGCAGGGAAGAGGGCAAAGAAAGCTCTTCGTCCTAAACCGGGGAATGCCGGGGTTTTTTGAATTTTACAATTTCCTTTGGCATCTTCTCAAATATGCTTCTAGTTCCGAGGCCCATCTGTAAAGTACTAGAAATCATCAACTTATAGGCAGTAAGGAAAGTTCCTGGTGTGGCAATCTGCTACCTTATTATATGGTGAAAAAATGTCTACATATTCAGGATTATGAATGTCGCTAATATGCCTAAAATCAGCACGTGTCACTCATTAATATTCATATTGCTGAAACAAAGCAGCTCATACTGTAGCTGCTCATGAATCTGGCAGAAATAAGAGGAAGAAAAGGGATAGGGAAGAAATAAAGAAAGCTCAGGGAGACATCGCACACAAGAGGGGACTCCATTCATTCAGCTAACATCTGCTCAGCCTGAAGTGGAACCACCTGTTAGTTTATTAAATTGTAGAATTAATTTACGTGGAAATAAGAGAGGAGGGGGGAAGGCTTTAATTCATACACCCCACTTTTTAAAATCCTCTATTTATTCCTGTCTTGTTTTAAAAAGGCCTTTCATGAGCAGTAATCGATGCCATGAATACCTAGCCCCATTCTATAATTAATTGAAGCAATGAAATGTTTCCCATGACTGTTATGTAGGCACACTGCCTGTAATGTTTTTGTTGGCCTTTTTTTTTTTTTTTTTTTTTTTGGTCCTCCTTGAAGGAAAGACCACTAGCGAAATTGCAGCAGCTTGGGAAATTCCATGAGAGTTTTAGCAACACCAGCGAAGAGTTTACCTTGTAAGCACTACACTATTTGTCCACATTTGGTGGTAGAAGGAGTGGTACTCTAATATCCCCAGAAGAGAAGAATACAGCTGTAGCTAAGGGATCAGAAGAAACCCAGTCCTGAGTAATGCAGAAGTCCCCATTAACCTCTCTGCCTCCTCTAATGAAAGACATACCGCAGTGCTTCCTCCAATATTCTCAAATCTCAGGATCTCAAATTTGCTGAATTACAGTGCTGGATATTATATCTACAGTTGATTTCCCCCTAAGTTTGCCAAGAATGTCAACTGGTCATCAGGAGCACAAATTGGAAGGAGATCAGACCGGATATGCAAGCCTTTATACGGATGTTGATAACTATTTCCCCATACCTCTCACGTGCCAATGTGTCATCTTATAACCTATGGACTGGTTATCTAAGTTGACCACAGTTACTTGGGACACTGCGTGTCAGTCTCTCCCAGGGGGTTGATTCCCAGCATAATCATCTAGAATCTTCTTTTTAAGATATAGGAAGATTTTTCTCCATTGTATTTTAGTGTTTATTCAAACAACACATGCCCCTTTCTGAAGATCTATCATGTAGTCTAGATGCCAGCTTCCTCACACGCTGTTTCTTATTGTAATTAAGGTTCATGAGCTTCGCTGGGTAAAAATGTGAAGAGATTATTTCAAGTCACATCTTTGGTTTCTTGAAAAATGTTACCTAAAAAAAAAAAAAAATGGAGGCTAACTTTCCCTAAAGCACAATGCAGTAGGTAAGCCAGCACTCCCTGGAGACTTATCCAATTACACAGACAGTGTGGTCTCACCGAAAGAGAGGCGAGAATTCAAAATTGTGTTTTTCTGATCGTGGTAGAGAGTGTAAAAGGGAGAAATCTAAGAAATTCAATTATCTCTCTAGGTGTCACTCAGCATTGGGATTAGTATAATCGGCTACAAATAACACCAGCATAGTTCAGATGCAGCCTCGATGGGTTTCATTATGAGATGCCCTTGCCACTGAGTAACTAACAACTGGGCCTGCCATGTGGATTAGTGAGGCTTACAACTGCAAAGACCTTACTTTGCTAATCATGAGTTTTCCTCCTTTTCGTGGTCTTCCTTGCATCTTTTAATTCTGTCCTGACTGTAACATTTTGAGCATGCATTGCCCTTTCAACATACACCAACACGACTTTTTAAAGTGATCGTTTGAAACCCAGAGCAAAGCTTGATGACCAATCAGTAAGAGCTGTAGAGCATCACTTTTCCATGCTCCTTAAATTTAATGGAGGCCTACAGCCACAAAGAAATGAATGTGGATGGTTAATATAGCAGAGAACACCAACTTGCAGAGATGCATGCTCATGGCCCATGCTGACTTTGCTGACATGCGAATTTCCCTTGACCACACTCCAGGAAAGACTTCCTAACTGTGAAATGGGGGAAACTGGGGATTTTTCTACTTTATTGATTGCAAATAGTAGACAATCAATAAAATTTGTTGATTTTATCCTAATTAAGCCTTTTGAAAACTGAAACATGTTGATAGAATGTTTGAATAGTACCACGAAGGATGAGGGTTTTGTAACTATGCCCACATGGATGGGCAAACCCAGATGTATTTTGAAGTCATTCAGTGTTCCAAAGGGTTTCTCAAATGTTTTGAGTTTAACCAAACCCTGAACACATTGTGCCAAGTACTATTTTCCTTTAAGTTTCAAACCCATGTGAATTTTAAGGGAAATTAAATCCACATGTTTCTGATTCATTTTTACTTAAATCATTAAAATGCTGTTTTGGATGAGCCATTTGACGTCCAAGAGGCTTTTCTTCACAAACTCCTTTACGCCTTTTTGGTGTGGGGTCAAAAACAGGAAGTTGTACTTGGACAATGAAAAATTAATTGTGACATCAAACACTGCAAATCCAAAGCCTGGCATTCTAACACTACTTCAGTACCTGACAGATTGATTTTCTTAATTTATTATGGGAAAACACTTGTATCTTAACATTTACAGAATAATTCCAGTAAGAGATCCCACCTATAAACACTGCGACACATAGAATCCAGATTTGGAGTTTTGTTGGTTTTTGCAAAAACACTGACACAATCATTCCACAACTCTATTCAATTTAGACAACAGTACCTATAAAATTTCTTCCTGCTTCACCCATACACAGCTAGCCTGAGCACAATGTCTTGACAATTAAGTGCCACGCAGACCTAGATGTGAAGAAACTGGTCACCACATCATGGGTTCTGCCCCTCCTGCTTCCTACTTCACACACCACATTGAGGCCCTTCCCTTCTCTATGATCTGTCGGTTTTAAACAGTCTCTCTCTCTCTCTCTCTCTCTCTCTCTCTCTCTCTCTCTCTCTCT
>CABHPR010150251.1:5462-26255 GCA_902168415.1 Peromyscus melanophrys
ATATACACATACACACACACACACACACACACACACACACACACACACACACACACACACACTGAATACTGAAGAGAGTAACAACTTCCATTACCAAAGAATATTCTACTGGGCAGCCCTTTCCTAGGACTTTCCTTCTCTTTCTGACTATTTTTTCTTTTCTTTTCTTTTCTTTTCTTTTTTTCCTACTTGGTAGCAAAAGGAATCTATATGACTATATACGTGAGTTACTAAACTATATTTGGGCTGGAATCTCCACTTTTAAACCTAACTTCAAATCTGCTTGTTTACAAAAACAAAGCCACTACCCCCCACAATTTCCTACTTGTATACTTGTGAAAACCATATATGTGAGTCTCTAAAGAACTTCCAGTGAGTGTAATTATAAACAAAAAGAAACTTGATGGAAATTGCAGAAGAAAACATAGCAAAAAAGAAGTGTAAGAGATTTAGAAATCACTTTTTGGCAATTCTAGAATGACTCCATGGCTTCAAAGCATAAAAGAGTCAATGACAGTAAAGTGTTTCTTTTCTTCCAACCCTCTCCTTGGTAAGGATAACCTGTTCTTTGCTCTGTACCTGATGTTATCCATTCTGTCTGGAGGTGGATCATTTTTCCCCCAAATTTTCTCCTAGAGAATTTCTGAACAAACTGCCCTGGCTCTCACTTCGCTCTCACCAGACAATGAGACGACACTAATCTGCTTCCTGTTATTGTAATAGACACCATGACCATGTGGAGGAAAGGGTTCATATTAACTGACAGGTGATGGTCCATCATGGAGGAAAGCCAGGGAAGGAGCTCAAGCCAGGAAGCCTGGAAGAAGGAATTGAAGCAGAACCACAGAGGAAGGCTGCTTTTACTGGCTTTCTCCCTCCTTCCCATTTAGCTACCTTTCTCATAAATATCCCGGGTCCACCTGCCTAAGGATGGCACCGCCCACAGCGAACTAGATCCTCCTGTATCAATTAGCAATCAAGAAAATGCCCCACATGAATGCTCACATCTGATGGAGGCAATTCTTCGCACAATGTATGTCGTCCAAATTGACAGGTTGACAGTAACTTATGCAAATGAAGTAGTACTTCAAATAAAGACACCAACATCACCAGGAATCTCATACCAGGAACGATGAAACAGCATGCACAAAACTGGGGGTGTAGTTCACCAGCTGAACGCTTGCCTAGCTTGTTCAGTGCCCCTAGTTCCATCCCCAGGACCATAAAGTATCAGTAATGAAAATCCAGACATGCTGAACAGAAGAATGGCTTGTTCTTCTAGAACTTAGAGTTCTGGAACTACCGTGTACTCGGACCTCTAGACGTCACTCATCTCAAAAACATGGCCTCCACCGTTGCACCAGCCCACGTGGCATACTTCTACAGAAAACCTTGTAGCCCCATAGGTAAGATCCACATTCCAATTGGCATCCCAGATTCCAGCACATAATTATGCTTTTTCTGCCCCTACAGCTAGGAGAATGAGCAAATTTTCCAGTGTTTGACTGTATTACCAAGGATTTTTGTAAAATCGTTCAGAGTTTTTATTCAGCTCCAAGTCTTAACAAGGTCAGATTCTGCAATAATTGGCTGTAAGGTTATGTAGAACAGAGTATGTTCAGTTTTATTCCCTGATCTCATGCCCCATAACCTAGGTAATCAAGGCAGATAATCATACATGTTATCATGCCCCAGGTAAACACTCGCCGCTGGAAGGTTCCAAGGCTTTCTTTTATGCTTTCCTCTCTGCTGCAGATTTTAAGAGATTGGAAATCAAGGTTGCCTCATTTTTGTTAATTCTTGTGTAGTTGGTTTAATTACTGTCTTAGTCACAAATGAGGTGGAAGGTGCATTTCGGATGAAGAAATAGTGTTCTGCAGGAACACTATTGTGCATGCAATGTTCTGCCCCTTCCTCATCTCTATAAACAGCTCTGGGGCCCAGAAAGGCCCTTTGACCCATCAACCAGCCACTCCAGAACCCCTTGACTGTGACAGTTAATGAGCCTCATCTCCAGAGCCTAAACCCAGCAGGCAGTTCCACACAAAGAAGATGCTCTTACCAGAAAGCAAATGACAAGCAGCTGACCCTAGGGAAAGGGTCGTCCAGCTAAACAGAACCATGTGGTGACCAGCCCAGTCCAGCCAACTGACAGAGAAGCCCACCTGCTGGTGCCTGCTGCCCCTTGAACAGCCAGGGACCCCGTTGTCTGAAGAATGGAGAACATTCAACAGTTCCTTTTGCTATTTGCACTTCCTCAGCTAAGTCCCCATTCTTCATGGCAGCCATGTGCCCTCTCTAGCACCATCCCGGTGCCCACATGCTCTAATTTCTATCTTTGTATTCAGAACTCATCTGCCCTCATTCTATCCAGGCCCTGAATGACAGGTTCACTCGCTGAGCCAGGATCCTGATGGCTGTTCATCACTCGCTGTGGTCTCCATTTCTAAATGTCTGTCTATTTTTTAAAAGGGGGCTCTGGTATCATTACCAAAGGAAGAAGTAATGCAGAAGTTCCAGATGACCCAGCGTGATACGTTTGACAGGGAAGGAGAAAGGGTGTCAGTCTGTTCATGTCTCAAATAATAGCCGGGATGCTTCTCAAATGCATAAGTGATGTCCAGACAATGAAACCCTGCCACCTTTCTCAAAAACACCGCGACCAAACCCATCTGCTCCCCCAGTCTGCTGAGATTCCACAAGGCACAGAACAAAGTATGAAATAATCAAACCCTGGGTAGTAACTAAAAACATGTTATACATGCCTCCTGAAGTTCAATAATTAAATTTCATAATGCTTGCTAGACTTCCTTAGAGATTGTCGGACAGCACCAAAAAAGAAGACAGTCCACAAATGTGTGTTGATGCACTAAGTGAACACTTAGTGGTGAGCGGGGGGAGGTGATGGAGCTGGTTATGTAAACCACAAAACAGGAAACTCAAAGGGCTGGAGAGATGGTTCAGTTGGTAAGGTGCTTGCTACCCAAACATGAGGCGCACAGTCCAATTCCTAGCATCCACTGAAAAGCCAGATGAGTGGCACATGCCTATAACCCCAGTGCTGGGGGTGAGGAGGAAGGGGCAAAGGATCCCTGAGGCTTGCTGGCCTGCAAGTCTAGTCAAATCAGCAAGCTCCAGATTCAGTGACAGAGGAAGAGTCATGAAGTTGATTTCTGGCCTCCACATGCATACACATAAACGTGTACACATACAGGCACATGCACACACATCAAGACCTTTCACAATAAGCTGAGCAGCAGTCCACACGGTCAAAAGCTAGATATACTAGCTTCGTGGGTAGACATCCAGAAGGTTGAACTTCCTGGAATGCAAGATCTAATTCAAGGATGATGATAGATATGGATAGAGGAAATGGGAAGGCTTGAAACGCTAAGAAGAAAGGTTTTGACTTGATGCTGGGGCAACAGGGAATACCCAGGAGTCCTTGAACACAGAAACAACTTGGAAAGCATGGTAGTTTAGGACGACGGGCCTGTCAAGGTGAAACAAGGAGCCAGGTGTGAAGTTGGGTGGGCGTGAAGCTGAGTGTGGCAAATGGCTGAGTTAGAGGCAAGAAGTACAGGAAGAAAGCACCAAGAGAGATCACTGAGTGCTACCTGGACCAGTGCAAGAGGCCAAGGATAACAGAATGACTAAGATACACTGCTGGTTGACCGCACACCAAAGGCATGAAGAGACGCCTGAGAAGTCCGCCCACACGGCACACAGACGTTGTTGACTCAGGCTGCAGTCACCCCAGGCCCAAGATCTACAGCTGAGCTTCCAACTTAGATGTGTAAATGAACAGGGACACTGACCACACTTTTCTCTACTATCTCCATAGGACTTTGTGTGGTTGGTGATACTTGAATTTTTCAAGATACCTAGAACCTATGAGAACTAAGTTGCTCAGTATCTATGATCAGTTAATGAAATATCGTTAAAGGCAGCAGAAATTTCCTGTTAAAGTTATTAGATGCTCACAGCCTCCTTTGATTCCTGCATTATCATTTTGCCACCCCCCCCCCACCTTCTCTCTGTTCCTCCACAATTACCTCTACTCCTGACAGAGACGCGCTTCCTGCTGTTCTGACCATCTGGCTCACTGTTTTTGAGAGTTAGGGACTCCATCAATTCTGAAATGTTTTTTTTTTTTTTGTTATACTTTCAAAAATTAGCATAAAGATCTGTGTAGAAAAGCTGTGAAGATGTTGAAGAAACACCATGTAGTAGGTGTTAGGGAAGAATACTATTTTGGTATTGAAGCTTGGAAAAAATCTAAAGATACTTAATTTCTGCCGTGTAAGTGTGCATTTTCCGTTTGTTACCTTTCTTGTTGGTGCAAGTAAATACCTGACTGGAAGATGCTGAAGGAAGGAAGCGAAGCATTTCTTTGGGCTCATTCTTTGATGGTACACCCTTTGTTGTAGGGAAAGCATAGCAGTGGAGACGTGAGGCAGCTGGTCACACTGTGCCTGCAGTCAGGAAGCAGAGAGAGACGAATGCAGGTGCTCAGAGATCTTCCTCCTTCCAGAGACCCCGGTTCGCAGGTGACAGGATGGTGCCACCCACACTCAAAGCGGGTGTTTGAGTTTACTATTCTATTGCTGTGATAAAGCGTTATGACTGAACGTATAAAAGGAAGTGTTTAATTCAGCTCATGGTTCCAAATGCTTAGAGGGCTTGATGGCGGAACAAAGGCATGGCGGCAGCTCATATCTCAAACTGCAAGCATCTCAAACCGCAAGCAGGAGGCAGAGAGCACACCAGAAATAGCCCAAGTCTCTTAAAACCTCAAAGCCTACCTCCACTGACATACTTCCTCTGGTAAGGCCACACCTCCTAATCTTCCCTTAACAGCCACCAAATGGGGACCAGGTATCCAAATGCCAGAAACTGATGACTGGCATCTCATTCAAACCAGCACAGTGGGCCTTCTCTCCTCAGGTAAACCCCTGTAGAAGTGCCCTCCTAAAGGCACGTCTTCTAAAGAATTCCAAATTCAGTTATAATGAATTAACCACCACACATGGTACTCGTCACACGAGGCGTCCCATCTCTAAGTAGGCACTACCCAAGTGGGACAAACTCTCCAAAAGAAGTATTCCTCATCCTCAGCACAGTGTTGGACTAATGAAAAAAACAAAACAACAATACAAAGGTGCCTGAGAAGTAACTCTCTAGCACACCGTTTCATAGGTGGTTGTAAATTCAACACAAGAAAGATGGCTGCTACTAAAGCAATGAGGTCTAATCAACAGTAACGATAAGTATATACATGATGATGGATAAGATACAAGTTAACTGGTTAAAGTTAATCAGTGCATCATTTCTTACCATACCAGCTCCAGAAACGAAAGAAACAGGAGATCAAAAAACTCCTGAGGGGTGAAAACTGGGTTTCAATTCTTGTACAAATTCTGAACGATTGACACTGTCTAGATCCCAGTGTTTGGATTCCTGAATTTACTAGGAACCCAGGAGTGTAAGTGATGGGAGATACTTAGCATGGGGAATAAGGCCATAATGGTGGAATGTGCACAATTAGCTTGATTGGGCCATGCTACACTCACCTTTGTAGTCAGTATTAATGGTTTCCTTTTGTTTTGGTTTGTTTTATACTGTTTAAGTTGAATTTAAGTGTATCCAGTGGGTTAAATATGGATATCCAGTAAGTGTAAAATATGTCAACACACTTTAATTGCTTCATTTATTTCTGTTTTATGTATATGTATATATGTAAGTACCTGCATGCATGTAAGTGCACTGGATGTATGTCTGGTGCCGTAAAGGTCAGAAAAGAACACTGGATCCCCTGGAACTGGAGTTACAGAGGGTTGTGAGCTGCCATGTGGGTGCTGGGAACCAAACCCGAGCCCTCTGCAAGAGCAGCAGGTGCTCTTAGCTGCTGGAGCCATCTCTCCAGCCCCCTAAATTGCTTTTCAATTGTAGATTTCCTCTGTCTCTTCTTAGACAGTTTCACACCTGGATACACTGAATCCTACCCCACGGTCTTCTCTCCCTCATCCTCTCTCTGGCACGACCCTTCTTCAGTGCCAGCCCTTTCCTTGATATAGTTATTTAGTTACTTAACATGTTGATGCTCGTATGCATGAGTAGGGGGTCATTTGCATGGGAAATGTATACCTGCCTCACCCAGCACCCATTAACTACTATAATACCTCAGTGTGGGATGGGGCCTCCTGAGGTCCACACCGGCGTGAATGATTTCTATAGAATGGTTCCTCAATGCCAGTGAATCTAAACTATAGGCATTTCCTAGACGCCATACATTATACAATGAACCCGTGTTTTGGATGAGAGAGTGAAAAAATGTCATCTCTAAGACTGCTGAAAAGTCACTCACTAACCTTGGACAAAACAACTGTCATCTCTAGGCAACCCAGGTAGTTGTCTTCTGACCTCCATTCATGCACTGTGATATGTGCACACCTACGGTCACACATAATGTGCCTACATTATAGACACACGGTATACATACATACATACATACATACATACATACATACATACATACATACACAAAAAGAGATTGAGAAGTCATTGGTGCATTGATGATAACTGATATTAATGAGAATGAATTGGAGCAGTCAGGCAAGAAAGTACAAAATGAAAAGATGGCTTTCTTAGGATTGAAAGAATGCCTGAATGTCATGGGTAGGCAGGAGGGGGTCTCGTGAAGAAAACTAAGAAGGGATAGTTTGAAAGTCTAAGCCTAAGAAAGGGAAAGTTTGACAACCACAGAGGAAGTACCAAGGATGGAGATCTTGAAGAGCTAGTGGGAAGCAGCAGAAATCCCCAGGAAGGAGTAAACGGGAAAAAAAGGGCTAGGCATTTGCTGACTAAAAGACACAGAGACATCCTATTAGTGAGATTGAGTGCCACAGACCACAGTGAGTGGATGAGCGTTAAAGAGAAGAAAGTGATTATTTGGCTCTTACTGGAGAAGCTCAAGGATTGTGTGGCCAGAGACCACAAGGCAGACAAAGAAAGCTACACACAAGCATGAGCGATTCTAAGGATGTGCTCTTTTCCATTGCCTGCAAGTGGATAAATGTGGGCTATTTTTTGTTTGCTGGCATGAGTCTTTCACAGGTTGATTTCAATGGACTCACTGCTCTGAGAACTGACAGATCACTGTAAGAAGAAAATAACTAGGCATCCCAGGAGGTTGGAAGGGAGGTCGCTAAGCCCAGCTCCCCTGTCTGGAGGGTTACATCAGCCAGGTTTCACAGAAGTCATTCGGCCTCTTTGTTGATCCATTTCCTTAGCTGTGGAATGGGAAAATAATTCCCTTTTAATTGGATCCTGAAGTGATAAGGGCTTTTCAGACTGCTCAGGACTCTACAGTATTTCCAGACAATAACGTAGCTCAAAAATGTCCCAGCTACTTTGTCCTGCTCCTGAGAAAGCTACCTTTCTCTTCTCATAAAACCTGCGACCCAAGTACTCAAGATGTTGATGTTCTTGTGTGTGATTGTATTGGGCTTTGGACCCTCAACTATTTCCCATCTTCAATACGCCAAAGCCCAGTAGAAAACTGCCAAAACGGCCCAGGGAATTCCACCCTCCACACTATGGTCACTTGGATCCATTCACTTGTTCAACCAAAGAACTTTGTAAAGCTGAATTTCTACCTTCCTAGGTACAGCCTCCAGTTTTGTTGGATGTGTGCAGGTTCATTTGCATTCTGTTTCTTTTCCTCTTAAATTTCAGCCTCTACCAATTCGGTATTCCCCAGGAGCCGTCGTTTGCAGCCATACATCGTCTTTTGGAAATAAACCCCAACTGTCTGCTGGAAATTTCCATTCGCATATGCAGCCATCTCACCCAGGCATCACACCTACAATCAGATTCATCAAGCGTTGGCTGCTGCCCAGGGGCTCCTGTTTCCATCAGTTGATGTCATTCTCCCTGTTACCCTGGCTCAGCTCCTCAGCATCACCCCTGTGCCCTCTCTCTCTCCTTGGTTTTCTGTCTCTCTTACCCAAGTCTGAAATTTTTCCACTGAAATGTCTGGCTCTTCCGTGTCTCCTAGCTTCCAGTTTTTGCATACTTCCCATGTGTCTGACCCCAAGATTTGTGAACCTCCCCTCCCTGCATCCCCCTGACAGCCTTTCGAGGTCAGTGGTGTTCAGGCTCTTTCTCAGATAAGAAAATCATAGTTAGCGATGTAGACTGCAATGGAGTGAGTAGCCGCAGCCTCCAAATTCACAACCCAACCACATTGTGACTATCAATGGAGCTGGGCCTGTGGAACAGTGGCAACAATGAAATGAGAATATCAGGGCAAGGTCCTTATCCAGTAGAGCTGGTAGACTCATAAAAAGAATAAAAGAAAAGGCATGTGTGGTAGCCTGTCATCTCAACACTCGGGAGACTACAGCAGAAGGATTCCAAGTTCAAGGTCAGCCTGGGTTGCATATCTCAAAATAAATTTTTGCAAGGGAAGCAAAAAGACATCAAGATTCCTCCTCTCTCTACCATGTAGCAGGGGAGGAGGATGTAGTGCAAGCCAGCATGTGGCCCTCACCAGGAAACAAGCCAGCAGGCATCTTGATGTCTCAGCCCCTAGATCTGAGGTTGTCATTCAGCTACCCGGATTCTGGCATTTTGTGATGACAACCCAAGCATCTGAAGACAGAGAATACGCCCGGCACATCGGTAAGTGATGGACTTCTCCTCTGCAGGCATGTCCTAAGTCACTGCTCAGAGTCAGTGCCTGAGCCAGGACTTCAGTTCAAGTCTTCTTGACTCCCTCCAGCTAACCTGTGCATGTCACATTTTTTTTTCCTCATGCCCCATTCAGGTCAGATCAGCCCTTTGACCAAAGCTTTTGGTGGAGCTTCACCATCCACAAGATCAGGTTCAATTTCCAGAGGTGTCCAAGGCTTTTTTTTTTTTTTTGGGTCATCCATCAGCCTTCCATCCAGACCCACCTTCACTCAGGAAATATTCCAAAGCTATGCTATTCTGCTCATCAGGGCTTGTCTATGAGTTCCAGTGGAGTGAGGTGAAGTACACAGGGACTTTCTCTGCATGGCCAGTGCCTGGAAAATAGCAAATACTCAATCAATAGCCATTGAATGGCTGACTGAAGGAAGGGTGCAACTTTACACCTGGCTAAGCGGCACCACTGACCCACCCTCCCATCTGCGGTGCCCATATATCAGGACCAAGCTCAGATCCACCTCAACTGCAGGGGTCTTTTCAAACAACTCATCTTCTGTGATTTCATCCCCTTCCAGGCCTCTCTTCTAGAACTTTCCATCCATCTAACTGACTTGACACATACCACTTATCTGCAGGAATCAATATAGCCACCCGTGTTCAAGAACAGCCAATGTTGTTACACCACTTCTATGAAAGAGACTGCCAGGTACCTCTCCACATCTCCTACCACACCCCTCTTTTTCAGTGTTAGCAACTGAACTCAGGGCTTAAGTAAGCACTCAGCCCTTGGATTATATCCTCAGATTTCTTTTTCATTATAAAAAACGTGGCCCTTTAGCTAGAAATACGAATGCTAAGCTAAAAACAGGAAACTCTTCACCCAGACTCCCTTGCGGCTAACTGTGGCCACAGATCTAAATTTTGATAGATACAAAAGAAATTATATGTCCAACATCAGGCAAGTGTCCTCATGGCCATACCATTTCTCTCTATGCCCTCAGTAAAGGACTCTAGCAACTACACCGGGCTATGAAGATTTGGATATGACCGGGCAGGGAGCTATAAGGAGCCCAATTATCTGCCAATATTATGGCATGGCCATCACTGCCTTGGGCTGCCTCTGACTTCATGACAGAGGAACAAACCACTATCTTGTTTGAACGATGGCCATCTAGGTTTCTCTAATGCTGTCAAGCTGACATTTACTGCAAATTCTACCAACAGAGAACATGCAAGCCAAATGTGTTGACACAGATGTGTTTATGCACTTGTATGCATGGGTGTGTAGGTTTATGAGTATGTACACCATTCTCCCTAACATATAATAGGTTCTAATATTTGATTTACTAAACCTATAGGAATTTGTTGAACAGTTAGTGTGCACAATGTTATCTGGCATAAAGAGTAGAGAAGATGTGGCTTAAAAAATAAGATCCCTCACCCTCAATGACACCACTTCATACACTTGTTCATGTTCTTTATGCTCAATTAGGTTAACATGTTTGACTTACCTTGTAGTCCACCACTCCCTACCACCCACCACACTTAAATTATTTTTTCTTAAAAAAAAATAGCTATTTTATAATTCAAAATCATTGGTGGTAAAGCTCAATGCAACAAGACAAAGCAAAAAAAAAAAAAAAAAGACATCAAAAATAACACAGCGGGGGCCGGGCGTTGGTGGCGCACACCTTTAATCCCAGCTCTCGGGAGGCAGAGCCAGGCGGATCTCTGTGAGTTCGAGGCCAGCCTGGGCTACCAAGTGAGCTCCAGGAAAGGCGCAAAGCTACACAGAGAAACCCTGTCTCGAAAAACCAAAAAAATAAAAAATAAAAAATAAAAATAACACAGCGGTACTTCTTTTTAATAGCTGTTTAAAAGAAATTAATACTCATTCATAATCATTGATTTACCAGGTTCAAACTTACTCCTGCCCTGTGTGTTTAGTAGCTATGTCTCAGAGGACAAGCATTCTTCCAGGCAACTGAAAAACAATCCACCCAAAGCCCATGCTTTCTGCTGGAGTGTCATGCTGGGGGCCATGAAAAGTGTCACACATGCCACAAAGCTTCTCAGCAAAGGCCAGCTCTGGTTTACTTAATAATCGTGCCCTTGACATTTGGAAGCTCATGTTTGTTACTAACTGCTTAATTAGACACCCCAAAGTTCATAAAAAATCATAGGTTTTGCTTCAACTTAAGAGATTTATGCAAGGCCTCTTGCTCTGAAATTTGGTCTCATCTCATCCACCCTACAGGCAATTATAGCCCTGCTGACTGCTGGGGGTAACAGACCTCATGTAAAAGAGAGACATCTGAATGTGCAATGACCTGACTTTTTTTTTTAATTTGTGTATCCACACAAATTAAAGAAAGAAGTGTGGAACACATAAATCAGTAACAGGAAAAGGCTAATCATTCAGTAAATCATTAAAAACAGTGTACATGTGTGGAGATTGACATATGGTCTGAGTGCAGATGACCTTCAGGGAAATTGCTCCTCAAAGGCCTTTGCGTATTTCTTCCAAGGTATTTGACGAGGGAGATGCTCAGCCCTATGTCTTTATCCTTGCAAGCTTCATGGAAATCAGCCAGCACTTTCCTGAACCACACATATCTCTCAGCTAAAGCCAACAGTATATTTGATGAATTTTGGCAGTTTACAAACACACATACACAAAACACCCAAAACAATTATGTCGAGGAATGGAAAACCAGAAAGCATTATTTTTCTTCTCCTGAGCAGTCCACAGTATTCAGAGAAATAACTGAACGCCTTTAACTGTGAAGGTAACAAAGGACACTCTATAAAGACAGATGTGACTCTAAGTTCAGGAGGTTGACCCTTCTTCATCAACAACTGCACTTGTCAGAGTGCTTCCATTAAGATGTTCTTTGCTCAAAAGGATTGTGAAATATGATGCTTAGTACATGTTTTCTCAAACTTTCTCATTAGTCTCCCATGCAATTAGCATATTAGAGGTTCTTTAAAGTCCTGCAATACAACTACCTATGTAAATGCAACCAGACAGCTTTTCTCCGTAGGTAAAGGTGCTACTGCTCCCTTTTGGAAAGCCACATTGTAAATGTAAAAGGTTGGATCTTTCTCTATAGATCATAGTCTTCAACCTAATGAGACTTTGTCTTGTTGTTAGAGCCTCATGTAGTCCAGACTGGCCTGAAACTCACTATGAGCTGAGAGTGTCCTTAACCTCCCGTTCCTTCTGCCTCTGTTTCCCAAGTGCTGTGATTACATGTGTGTGTCACCACACTTGGCCTGAGTGCCATTTACTATGAAGGTGCTGTGTAGAACTATTCTCTGAAGACGGAAGCTCCTTAAAACCCAAGAGGTTCTAGAGGAGGCTCGCTAAAACTCAGGAACTAAACAACTCAGGTATCTCAGGATGTCCCTGAAACTCGTCAGAGTCACAAGGTCTCCTCATCCCCAAGGTTATGTAAACAGTAAGGACTTCTGGGGTGACAAAGACCAACCAAGCTGCTAGAAAACAGAGCTACAAAGGAGATAATCTCCAACCTGTTGAGCTGCCTGTAAGTTATACAGTGAACACCAGGGATTCAGCTTTTACCCATATGGGGGTACGGTTTGGTGGCACAGCTATATTGGAATCATTCCTGAGCTTGTAAGTAACCTTGCAGAGATCTGCACAGCTTTGGGAGTGACCTGACTAGGGTGATGCGGAATGAAGAAACAACAGACAACATACAGAAAAGGTAGGTTCAGGTGAACTGTGACCTGACCAAGGTGTACCAGCAGCCCAGAAACTCAGCTCGTATAGTATATGCAGCTGGATGAAGTGGGGTCAGTGAGCTAATCTCCATAGCGGATCTCTATAGGGGAGAAGTCTCGGGCTGCTGTCATCATGAAGGAGGAAGCTGTGGTTTTATGAACATGTTGTCAACTTCATAGATGGAGGAAAGGCCTTGCCATTCCCCTAAGCTTGACCCAGGAAAGGCCTGTAATACCCACCGGTACGAGGCACTAGCATCCTTGACACGGCTGTGCTCTTATCACAACACATATTCACCCAGGACTTCATCCATTCCCCACATAAGCCCTCACCTACACTCCTACAAGTAACACTCAAAACCCATTGGTTCCCTAGTTGGAGTTTGGTAGGTGTCTTAGTCACTGTTCTATCGCTGTGAAGAGATACCATGACCAGCGCAACTCTTATAAGAGAAAGCATTTAATTGGAGGCTCGCTTACAGTTTCAGAAGATTAGTCCATCATCATCATTTCAGGGAGCATGGTTGCGTGCAGGCAGGTGCTGGAGCACTGGCTGAGAGGTACATCTTGATCTCCAGACAGAGACAGAGAGACTGGGCCTAGAATGGGTTTGAAACCTCAAAGCCCACTACCCCAGTGACACACTTCCTCAAGGCCACCCCTAATCCTTCTCAAATAGTGCCATTCCCTGGTGACTAAGCATTCAAACATATGATTCTATGGGGGTATTCTTATTCAAACTACCACATTCAACTCCTGAACCCCGTAGACTCATAGCCATACCATAATGCAAAATGCATTTAGTCCAACTTCAAAAGTCCCCATAGTCTATCACAGTCTCTTAGTTTAAAAGTCTAAAGTTCAAATTCTCTTGTAACACGAATCTTAAATGGTCTTATTAATAGAAAACCCAGAGCTAGATATTGGGGTGAAAGCTGAAAGATCAGAGGAATAGAACAAGCCAGCCACAAGTTCTTACTGCTAGGAAATCCTCAGCCCAAGAGAGCTACTTCCTGTATATCCACGCCTATATACTTTCTGTGCCCTGCCATCTTACTTCCTCTCACTGCCCAGCTACATCACTTCCTCTTTCTGCCCAGCTCTACCACTTCCTGTCTGTCTGTACAGACCTCCAGACCTCTATGGTTAACTAGTGCTGGGATTAAAGGTGTGTGTTACCACACTTGGCTCTGTTCCCAGTGTGACCTTGAACTCACAGAGATCCAGATGAATCTGGATCTGCCTCCCAAATGCTAGGACTAAAGGTGTGTGCTACCACTGCCTGACTTCTGTGTTTAATATAGTGACTGGCTTTTTCCTCTGATCCCCAGGCAAGTTTTATTTGTTAGAGCACAAATAAAATATCACCACAGTCTTTTCTGAGACTCATGGCATTCTCTTAACTGTAACCCCTCGTAAAATCAAAATCAAAAAGTAGATCACATATTTCTAACATACAATGGCACAGAATATACATTGCCATTCAAAAGGGGGCATAATGAGGAAATGCTGGACAAAATCAAGTTCAAAACCCAGCAGAGTAAACACTAAACTCTTTCTCTCCCTGTCTGATGTCAAAGCACACTTCAGATCTTCAACTCCTTTCAGCTTTGTTGACTGCAACATACTCTTTCTCTCGGGCTGGTTCCACACCTATTCTGCAGCTTTCCTTGGAAGGTACCCCATAACTCTGCCCTCCCCAACATCTTGGAGTCTCTAACACAATCATAGTTTCACCTTCAGAGCTTCACATAATGACCTCTCTGGGCCTCCATGCAGGGACACCCCTGCCTGCCACATGTCTGGCCTCAGTAGTTTTCATTAGCCATGGTGGAAGACTCAATAACTCTTTCTTTGTATCCTTAAGTCTAAAGCCAGAACCATGTGGCTGAAGTTGCCAGGTTCTGCTGCTTGATGGGACTGGAACTTTGGCCCCCTTTTCAATTATATTTGCATCAACTTTCTGTTGTTGATGGTTTCCTTTACTGCTTAATCTTTTCCTAAATTCCTTTTCACCAGTTAGAAGCTTAGCCAGGTGGGATCTTGCCCTGAGGTCACCACTCCCTTTATTCCATTTAGCATCAGGCTTTTCTTTAAAATTTTTATCTCCTTGAACACTGGACTCAGCTCCATGACACTTCCTGATGTTACTTTTGTCCTCAAACTGTATATTTTATATTTCTCTTTGTCACGGTCAAGCATAGGCTGTCTTGAAATCTCCTCTGTCATCACCATTAATCCAAAAACTCTTCAATTTAGCCTTAGGTAGTTATTTTGGTTTTTTTTTTTTTTTTTTTTTTTGGACAAGTGCAGAAAGCAACCACATTCTTTATCAAAATATCACAGGAAATGTCTCTAGCTGGCTTACTAATATTCTTCCCTTCTGAAACCTCTTAAGCCAGGCCAATTATAATCTACATCGCTCTCAGTACACTGTTTTCCATACGCTTACTAATATGGCTCATTAAGCTCCACTTGAACTGTTCGACTGCCTTTCTAATCCAAAGTTCACATTCTGACAACAAGCAGGATGATCAGGCCTATCACAACAATATTTACTCCCTGATACCAACTTCTATATTAGTCAGAGTCTCTCTAGATAAACAGAACATATATATGTGAAAGAGGGGGGGGAGAGGGAGAGAGAGAGAGAGAGAGAGAGAGAGAGAGAGAGAGAGAGAGAGAGAGAGAGAGAGAGAGAGAGAGAAGAACAGTGTTTATTAGAATGGCTTACAGGCTGTGGTCCAGCTAGTCCAACAATGGTTGTCCAAAAATTCAGCAGTTGTTCAGTCCATGAGTCTGGATGTCTCGGCTGGTCTTCAGTGTATGCCAGCTTCCTGAAGTAGTGTTCTCTAATGCCGGTAAAGAAATGGACTTTCCAGTGATAGCAAGAAGGCAATGAAAACAAGCTTCCTTTTTCTATGTCCTTTATACAGGGAACCAGGAGGTGTAACCCAGATTAAGGTAGATCGTCCCACCTCAAAAGACATGTATTAAAGATGTGTCTTCCCACCTCAAGAGATCCAGATCAAAGGTTAGTCTTCCCACTTCAAAGGATTTAATTAAGAAAAAAAAATGCAACACAGGTGAACCTGGATGCTTGGGTTTTAGTTCATTCCAGTTGTAGTCGAGGTGACAAGCAAGAGTGGCCATCACAGTAGTCTCCTTCCTTGGGTCTGTCCTTGGTTCTCTATCTGGAGTGAGTAGATGCTCCTGTTGCATCTCCCCAGGCACATTGTCACACATCAAATGGTCAGTTACTGACACCAGGCTGTGGTTGAAGCACTGTGACAAATGAAATCACAGGAAACAAGATGCGAATGAAGCAGGATCTTTGATCTTTAGACGCTCAAGCTGAAATCAAAGATCTAGCGTGCACACTCCAAACTAGAAATGTTCACAGCAAGTGGAATTTTCAACAATGAACCGAGCTAAGTTAAAGAGAGAAGGGTTCCGAATCTGTGACATTTGACACTGAAACTGGACGGATGCACTGGAGGTCCCTTGGGAAGAGATGGAGTTTGGAAATACGCAGCACAGCCAACTCTAGATTTCCCAGTGGAATGATGAATGGCCTAGGTGGGTAGGGTACAGAATTGGAGAGAGGGGAGCCCAGGATAGATGATGGAAAGATCTCTTCAGCAGCCTCGAAGTAGAGGTCACCTTCTCGGGGTGCTTGACTGCACAAATAACTAAGGAAGGGAGCACTGCTAGGTAGAGACCGAGGGCACAGAAGGATCTTGAGGGTGATGTGATTAAAGCTCTATGTGGGATGATTTGCAACGCTGCCTTACTTCACTCAGAGCTGCAGCCAACAGAGACTTCTCATCCTTCTCTTGGATCATGGCAATATATAATTTAAGATCTTAAACAAATCCGCGGCGATATGAAGGTTCAGGGAGCTGCACATTTTATCAGAAATGTTCCCAGGCAGCCAAGAGACTAGAAAATTATGGTTTTGGAGGAACAGCGATGGATGATAGATCTCGGCAGCCTTTCATAAATTCAATGTGATGGTAACACAAACGAGTAGACCTGAAATATCCCCTCTGTACACCTACTCACACTCGGGGTGGCAGCCAGGATGGTCCTGAAAACCGATGAGACCAATTTTAACACTGCCACTTTTATTGGTTTCCAGGCATGACCTTTATCCCCAACAAAGCCACACACTATTAAAAGTCTACATGGAGCTTACTTCACATAGCGGCACGTCGAGAGAAAACAAACAAGCAAAATGGTAATGCCATAAAGCTGAAGACCAAATGTAAGAAACAAACAATTTTATTTTTTAAAACTCTACAACTAGTCACAGCAGAAAACTGTTTTCCCTGCTACAACTGCCCCCATACTTTATGTTGCCAGCAATTTATAATTGTGCTTGACAGCAGAGGCAACGGGCTGAACTGAAGCTTAAGAGAATTTTAAAATAATTATTAAAATAGTAGATGTAGTCAGTGTTCACAGTATCAGGAAGGCTCTCCTACCGTCTCACTGGACAAGGGAGCAGTTCAGCTGAGAAACTCTATAGGTTTACAAAACACTAGAACATAGATTACATTCAAAGTCTTGATTAATTAGAATGGATGCTATAAACAGAGGTTTGAGTTCCTTCGCTAACTAAAGGTTCCCCCCCACACACACACACACACACACACACACACACACCGCTTCTGGTCCTTTTTGCTAAAAATATTCCTGAAATCAGTAAGCTGGCATCCCTACTTTATCAAGTGGATTGTCTATGTTTGTGATCCCCCAGCAGTGACACTGCACTGGACTGGGTATGTGTGTGTGTCATGCAGACAGCTTCTACATGCAGACTCCTGGCCTGCCACTGCTCTGATTGGTCATCCTCATTTTTGTTCTGTGTGGGTCTACATAAAGTTGCAGAGAGAGTTTTGAATTGTCTAGGTCTTAGGCATCACAGATCTCCACAATACCTGGATGTTTCTTAACACTAAAATCATATGAAGAACTTGAGCAATAGTTCTGTGGCAGAGTCAGGACTACGCCATTTGCTTCCTGCGTAGAGCTGAACTACATCTCCCATCCTCTCTTGCAGCTAGATGGGGGCCCCATGACTGGGTCTTGGCCTTATTTACTTTCAACTCTTCTTTCCTTTGGATCCTTACATTCCGTGGGGAACAGTGAGATTCTAGTATACCAGAGTCATTGGGATTGAGGGTCTAAGTATATGAGGGGGGTATGTAGATCAGAGAGGGAGCTCCCACTGCCCCCTGCTGGACTGTAGTGGTGGATGAGAGAAAGAGGTTTTGATTGTGTTGAGGTACTGAGATGCAGAGAATCGTTGCAAGCCATGAACTTACAGTACCTAATATATACTGTAACATTTTTAGTGAATTTTGCAATTAAGTATTTTAAAAATCATAAAAGGATACACTCACATTTTAGCTTGTAATTAAAAAGCAAAAGACCATAGGCCATGGTTAACCTTTAAAATAATTTCTGATATGAGCTTGTTTTATTTTGTTTCTCCTGTGATTTTTTTTCTCCTACTAAAAGTAGAACACAGGGGTGGGGAGGGGAAATCTGGCTAACTGAGAGTTCCAGGTAATAAGGTTTCAATTTACTACCATTTTATATAACAGTTGGAGGAATAAAAATGAAGTACAGCTGCTAATAAACCTGAATTTTCAAAGTCCAAGTGGATATAAACATTAAAAAAAGGCATGAAAATTTAAGACTTAATGGAACCCCACACCCCAAAGGCTATGCAAAAGGTCACACTATTTACTTACCTTTGAAAAAACCAGCAGGAAGGAATCCTACCCCTGAGCTCCTGGGTGTCATGACTTCAGCAGAAGGTTTTGGCAGTGTGACAAGAGTTCAAGGTTAGGAGTCAGAGCTGGATCCAAATCCTAAGTATACTCAAACCCTCACACCCCCTGTCTGCACAGTGGTGATGATATGCTGGGATCCACTGGATTTCTAGCTTTCAACAGCTCTTCGTCAGTATACAGCAAATCGTAAACATTTACTGCTTTGTTAGATTAGTATAGAAATGAGTTACCACTGCATCTTCTTTTTTCAAAATAGCCAGTCACTCTCTACATACCTAAGGAAGATCTCTAGAACTTAGAAGCCATAACCAGCTGATTTTCATCCCCAAAGGATGTTATGGGAGCTGGAGAGACGGCCCAGTCAGTGTTTGCCACAAAAGTGTGAGGACCTGATGTCAGATCCTTAACACACAGTTCATTAGCTGGGTGTGGCAGGGTTCACGTATAACCCCAGCACTAGGGAGGCAGAGACAGGAGAATGCCCAGAGCTTGCTACTCATACAGTCTAGTAGAATCAATGAGCCTCAAGTTCAGAGGAAAGCTCTGTCTCAAAAAGGAAGTGGGCAGCCAGTGAGGAAGACATTTGACATCAGTCTCCAGATTTTACAGACAGTCATACATATGTGCACACTCCCACAGAGGAATATATACATATTTCACATGAGCGTACATGCACAGACACACACACACACACACACACACACACACACACACACACACATGGATAAGCACGCCACTGGAGTTGCCTAAGTCTGCGATTTTATACAGGTCAGCATTGCACTTGTAAAGCAACTTGTGGGCTAATGTCTATGCATCTTAATCCTTTTCCTGCTAATCATGAAGAACCTTGATCTTGGGCAAGGATCACTGGTGTTTAACACCAAAGGTGTTCTCAGGAACCTCTCGGTCTACTTGTCACGGTCCTTATACCTCAGCCAGCTCAAGCTGTTGGAGCCCTCCTTCATCAACCATCCTGTGTCTCAAAAATGCATCATGGGGCAGAGAGGGAAGGACCAACCTACCTGGAAGAGCATCTGCCCTCACACCACCTCTTACCCCTCACCCCCCCACCCCACCACCCCACCACCACCACCCCCCACCGCTGCCACACTTGGCCTGCCCAAGCCAGTAACAGGACCCTGCCACCTCCTTTCTTTTGATAGGAACTGAGGAGATGTACTGTCTTCCCCAGTTTTCTAAGTTTTAGTTTGAAAATGGAATTCAGGAGCTTGTCAACTCTGACAGCTGAGCTTTAAAATTCAGTTCAAAGACAATCTGCTTGTACTTTATAAAATCCATCCTCTGACTTCAGAGCAGTGGGATTTTTCAAAATCTTCACTGTGGGGAAAGAAAAACTTTAGTTTTCCTTCTTTCCAATTAAACTTGATTCTGTATAAAGAGCATCAGAATTTTTCTTCTCTTCTCACACCAACTCTCGTCCCCTAAACTATCTCCTTTCAGCACACAGGACTGAGTCCTTCATTTCAGAAAGCAAGGCTGAGACTTTGGTGTAATGAGGCCTCGTCTCATCAGCAAACACTGAGAACGAAAATAGATACACACCGGATTAATCGCAAACCAGCACTGTTCAAGTGATGGGGTTTGTGACACTTTCCTGTCTTAAAAACAATAATAAGCAAAAACCCATGAAAGAAATCACCCCATTCTCTGAAGCCGAAGAAGCCACGCCTGGCAACAGAGCCCTCCTCCGCTTCAGGTATATTGAGAGGTAAAATCATCAGGGCTCAAAGGGATAGGTCAAAACCCTAAACATGGCAGGGGACCAAAGGTAAAAACCTCGATGCGATGACAGCCGCCCCGAAGGCTGCCGGTGCCTGGGAAATTACATGGTGAAGTTCGTTTCTGACATTTCATTCACACAAGAATAACAGGACCCTGAAGTTAAACAATGACATTCAGAAAGGAAACACCTCCCTGGATGACACTTCTTGCATAGTTCAGCCTCCAGGGCATACGCTGGAACTCGAATTTCATAACCGCTCAGGTGTGTGTGGGAGGGAGGAGGGCTGCGGGGGCGGGGGCGGGGGAATCAGGGGGAGGGCAGAGAGACTGTGAGCCGGAGACGGGGAGAGCTGAGAGCTAGCTACCCAGAGGGAGGAGGGACAAGGATGACAGTCAGTTCGTCTCTGTTTCATCTCAGAGGACCTGAGCTGTCACTTCAGAGATTTTTTTTTTTTTTTAAGTGACATTTGAAAGGTGCTGCGAGCTCTCATTCATTTGGGTTCTGTTTGGCCTTTAAATGTAATATTCCAGCTGAGAGGTCAAGCTGGTGTGTAGGGTGGGGTTTTGTGAAAAGGAACCAAGCCAGACAGTTTTGAGTGTCAAGAAGCTCCCATCTAAAGCTGGAAGCGCTAAAATTAACCACTTGCCACCCTGAGCCAGAGACAGGAGCACAGTGTGGCTTTTAACCGCTCCATTGTTTTCTTCAGAAAGTCTCAAAAGAAAACAATACTGGTTTGTTTGTTATTTTTAGAAATTCCGTGTGTGTGTGTGTGTGTGTGTGTGTGTGTGTGTGTGTGTGTGTGTG
>CABHPR010150251.1:26265-36441 GCA_902168415.1 Peromyscus melanophrys
GTGTGTGTGTGTGTGTGTGTGTGTGTGTGTGTGTGTGTGTGTGTGTGTATGTGTGTGTCCCATAAACCCATTCCTGCACAGATAGAAGTTATTGTTTTCCATTCTAAGCTGGGGGCTGTGGAGGCCAGAAGAGGGCATCAGATCCTCTAGTACTGGAGTTATACATGGTTATGAGCTACCATGTGGGAGCTAGGGACTGCACCCTAGTTCTCTGGAAGAGCAGCCGGTGCTCTCAACCACCCAGCCATCGGTCTGTTTTGATAATTGAGAACTGAAGAAACATAGGGCCCTGTGCATTCTCAAAGGCCACGCCTAAGCATTACCAGCTGATTTCTGTTATTTCGCCTTCCTTTCATGATGACCTTCAATGATTACGTCTGTTCACACAAATTTTAAACTTGTTTCAAAATGTTCTCAATGTGTATTTTAATTAAGGATCACTAATATACTCAAGAAGAAATCACGTCTCCCAGAGCACTTGCCCAGCATGTCCAAGGCCCCAAGTTTAGACCCGAACACTGAAAATGGTAAGAGAGAAAAGGAGAAAGGAAGGAAAACGTGGAGGGAGGAAGGAGGCCATAGATGAAGGAAATCAGTTCCTACATTATAAAAGGCAACAGGAAGCAGTTTCACACACTCCCTCCAGAAACTTCCCCACAATTCTTTTCTTCCTTAGACAACACAGTTACCTGCAATCCCGGGTGATCCTGACTGGCCCAGCATCCTCCAAAGAAACACAGCATAACTAACTATTTCACAGGGGTGATTAAAATCAGCATCTTAGTCCTAGTGCTCTCCCTCTCCAAATCATCAGGACACGGAGATTGAATATCCCCCAGTGAGTCTCAGAAACACAGAACAGGATATTTAATTTGTTGAAGTTTCTAGAGCAATTTAGCAGAGACAAAAATAAAATACCATGGCATTTTGCTGGCATCTTAAAGAAACAAAAAGAAAGAAGAAAGAAAAAAAAAAGAAAGAAAAAAAGAGCAAGCCTATCTTGGAAGCATAGGGAGCCCCATGAGATCCCAGACACGAATCCTCTGTCTGTGTGCTCACATATCTTTATGACTTTGTTCAGTGAAGAAGAGCTTAACATATTCCAACCCATGCACTTTGGGAAGTAGCTTCCAACAAAACAGGTCCTTTTATGAGGCAGCCCCCAAGGTCTCTGACAGCTAAGCACACTCCCGCAAACCACCCGCGGTCTCCATTCTTGCTTCAGTAATCAAACGGCTCAGCTGACTGGATCGCTCTCATTTGAGCAAAAGTTTCTCCCGCTTAATAGCATAGAGTACCAAGCTCAGAAGTATCCCTGAGATTAAAAATCTTTATAAAGAAAATTTGTGGGGCCTGTGAGTAAGAAGGCCCTCTGTCTCCGCTTTCATTACTTCAAACTGAGGCTCGAGATGAGAAGTGTTTTATTTACGGGCAAGCAATTATTTATCTACAGCTGTTGGCTCATTGTGCATGACACTCAAAGGTAGTCCAGAGAGTTGGGGTTTCAAAGATGGGAGGTTACTGTTGTTTGTTGTTGTCGTTTTGTTTTGCTTTTTAAAATCCTTATGGGAACCCTATCCTTATAGGAAACTTAATTTCTCTACATTAGAAAGAGAACTCAGGCAATCCATCGGCCTATTGATTGACTTTGGCAGTGGAGCCTGGCAAAGCTCCACCACAGTTGGTACAAGACACTTAAATCCAGGAGTTCTCTTTTCTGTGGTTTCTGCCTCCTTGATTTAACCCTCCACCATCACCTGATTGCTTAATAGTTTTTTTCTTTTTTTTTTTTTTAAATTACGAAATTTTCCATTCATCCTACATATCAGTCACAGATTCCCCTGTCCTCCCTCCTCTCACCCCCCAGGCCTGCCAACCCACCTCCCATTCCCACCTCCTTCAAGACAAGGTCTCCCATGGGGAGTCAGCAGAGCCTGGTACACTCAGTTGAAGCAGGTCCAGTCCCCTCCTCCCTGCGCCAAGGCTGTGCAAACTGTCTCAGCATAGGCACTAGGTTCCAAAAAGCCAGTTCATGCACTAGGGACAGGGCCCAGTCCCACTGCCTAGGGCCCCCCCAACAGTTCAAGCTAAACAACTGTCTCACTTATCTAGAGGGCCTAGTCCAGTTCCATGGGGGCTCCTCAGCTGTTGGTCCACAGTTCATGCGTTTCCACTAGTTTGGCTGGTTGTGTCTATACTTTTTCCAATCATGGTCTTGATATCTCTTGCTCATAGATTCCCTCCTCTCTCTCGTCTATTCAACTACTGGAGCTCCACCTGGCACCCAGTCATGGATCTCTGCATCTGCTTCCATCAGTCACTGGATGAGGGTTCTATGATGACAGGGTATTCAGCCATCTGATCACCAGAGTAGGTCAGCTCAGGCACCCTCTCAACCATTGCCAGTAGTCTATGGTGGAGTCATCATTGTGGATTCCTGGAGACCTCTCTAGTACTCTGCTTCTTCCTATTCCCATGGTGTCTTCATTTATCATTGTATCTTTTTCCTTGTTCTCCCACTCTATTCTTGGTCCAGCTAGACCCTCCAGCTCCCATGGTATGTACTCACTCATAAGTGGGTACTAGATGTAAAGCAAAGGATAACCAGACTGCAACCCACAGCTCCAGGGAGACTAGCTAGTAAGGAAGACCCTAGGAAAGACACAGGGACTGCCCAGCGATGGAAAAAAGGATGAGATCTACATGAGCAAACTGGGGGTGGGGGTGGGGGTTAATGGAGGGCAAGAGTAGGGGGAATGATTGCTTAATAGTTAATAAGCACAGAAATCGTCTAGAAGGCACTATCTATTTATCCGGTACTGTCTGACAAACACAAGGTAACAGCCAACATCCATGCCACATCAGTCTAGAGTCCTTGCCAAGCCACAGACAACGACTCTGGCTAGTTTAAGTGGTGAAAGGCTTTGTCAAAACCGAAGAGTGGAGGCAAAAAAAGTCTGGGGACTCTGACCCAGAAACAGGTGTAAGACATAGGACTGCCAAGACCAAGTTGTTAACACAAAGAGATTTGTTTGTCCCAGAGGAATGGAGGGCAGGGAGTAAGAGTCAAAGACAAGAGACAGAGGATGAGGGGGAAGGGGAAGGGAACAAGAAAGAGGGAAAACAGGTATTTGTTCCAGGAGGACAAAGGACTGCCTCTGGATAGAGAGGAGACAGATGTGGTCCATAAAAAAAAAAAAAAAAAAATGGTGGTTTATAAAGGTAAAAGGAGAACCCCTGTGTTAGGATGAGGTGTTTAATTTTAATTGGGCATGCTAATTGAGATAGTCAAAGGGGGCTTTCGATTGCTAGACTTCAATACTCTGTTAGCTGGACCTTGGTGGTCAGCCTCAGGAGGAGGAAGTGGCCAAATAAGGGACGAGACCTTGGTGGCTAGCTTTGGGAATGTAATCTAATGGTTTTTAGCAAGGTAGAGGGAATTGGGGAGAAGGGCAAGGCCTGCCAGAGCCATGTTTGCCAGACCTGGGCTGGCTAGAGTCCCTTCAAGAGGGACCAAGAAAAGCTTAAGATGGTGAAATTGGCAGGAACAACCTGCTCCAAAGAGGCATTGCAAAAGGAACAAGTTTGTTGCTTAGATCCCAGCACAGAAGTCACCACAGATCTTACAGAGGAGAGAAGCAGTTGGTTTAGATCATGGTTTCCCAACCGGAAAAGGACTGAGCAGCATTTAGTGCCACATAATGGTCTGGAGGGCTGTCCTGTGCAACGTAGCAGCTGGAGGCCAGAGTCATCCCATCTAGCCGAGACACGGCCAAAGGCTTGCCTCAGTAGGCTAAACCATCCCCCATTGGGAAGCACTGGCTTATAGCAAATGATAAAATCACCATGTCTTTGATCAGGAAAGCCCAGGGAACGTGATACTTATGAGACAAAGTGAAGTAGGCAAGTTACAAACAACAAGCACAACAAAACAAAACAAAATGAAGTTAATTGCAGGGAGAGCACTGTTTCCTGTTCACCTCAACAGGGTAAGTGGAACCCAAAGAAGGTTGTTCACATGCTCAAAAAACAATGGGGAAAGGAAATTGGAAGTGTTTGAAAGCACGATACAGAAAAGGTAGCTCAGAAAGGTGTCAGTCCTTCTCAGAGCTCTTCAGATTGCTACCAGGGGGCTGGAAAAGCACCAGTCTGGTCAAGTGGGCATTATCCTCCATCTTTTTTTTTTTTTTAATTCAGCTCTCCATATTTCCCTATCTGACTCTAAATCTGCCAGAGCTTTTTCCAGCTCTTGGTATCTATGGACTCCTGGTAATTGACATGGCTAATTTAAGGGAAACTTATTCCAAATCCCAGAGAACACCCAACGCAACTCTGTATTAATTAGCTGGCTAACTCTGTTGATTTGAACATGGCGCTAATGAGATCAAAGACATGAACTCCATCCACATGCCATATGGGCTTGTTCAACAGCCAGCCTGGAGCCCCACTCCAACCTTCCAGCTGATAAATGTATATGGTTTCTGAAAGGGATGGGACAGGGAGAGTCCCATATATGCAGACAGCTCCACCCTTACACCCACTTCTCTGTGACACGCCCTCCTCAATGCTCACAGCATGCACAGCACAACTCACACTCATCCTGGCACTTTGCAAACACTTAGACTTGCAATTCGACATCTCCCCCTTCCTCCCTCCAGCTCATGCCTCCTCCTAGGACCTTGCTGCAGTGAGACTCCTTTTCTTCCTTCTCATTAATATTTCTTTAAAAATTGGAGTGCAGAAATTCATCTTCAATCTGCCCGACTCTAAATACCCTGATCCTACCATCAGCAGCAAGACTGGGCCTGTCTCTTCTCCCATGATTATTTCTGACAGCTCCAAAGAAATCACTTAATATTCATTTCAGCCTCCCTTTTCAGACAGTCTTAAAAATCAATTTCAAAATTTTTCTTCTTGATCCTGTCATTTAGCACTGAAATGGTCCGAACTGATTACTTGGGACATCCGTGCCTCTCCCTTCTCCCTCTAGGATGTCAGCTTCACTTTGTGACTCTGCTCTGGTAGGCTTTTAGCTAGCTTTCATTTCAGAGTGGTTGTTTTTCACTAAGAAACACAATTTAGAATAAAAGCTGTATGTGTGGAATAACTTTCAGTTATTCCTTTAAAAAAAAAACAATAAAAAATAGGCAAAACACTTTGGCTAAGAGAAAAGTCATATTCAAAGGGTGGAGGAAGAAAAAGACAAAATGGCAACTACCCAGTCTTACAGGAATTATCTCAAAGCCTCTGGTTCCAACCCAAAATTAGCAACAGCATTGTCATAGTGTTTATTAATAAGGGGAAGATAAAATAGCCATCCACCATAAGGTACTGGAAGCCTCATGGGAGGGAGCGGCAGGGCAGACAGATCTGAAGGGGACAAGAGAAGAGCAGCCTGTGCACCAGCAAGTCTTTGTCTGGGAAGCCCGTGGGTGGTGAACGGTCTGCAGAGCTGGGCTCCCTCCCTGTAAGGGTCCCTGCCTTTCTCCCTTGTTCTTGTTTGGCTTCTGCAGTTGCTTGTTTGAAATTCTCCTAAGGAACTAGAGAGGTCAAAAGCCACTGAGGGCGGGGGGAGGAGGAGGAAGTGTGGAGGGTAGAGAGTCTAACCCAATGGGAAGTGTCCAAAGCATTTTATCCTTCTGCCCCTGTTCTCTCTTGCTAGTGAACTGAGGATAGCTTTGAAAGTTGACTACAAACATGGCCTTGGAGGGCTCTGGACCATGCCAAAGAGCCTTCCAGCTTGATGACTGGCACCAATTGTTTGCTCCAAGAATCACATTGTCATATACGCAGCTTATCATTTATGGGATTACAGCATCCTGATGGGCTTCCTCCCGTTGTGACCAACTTACTTGAGAAAGAAAATACCCACTACAAGGATGAGAGACAAAGCTACCGGCAAAAACTGCAAAAAAAAAGAAACAACTAGACTTTTCTTTAGATTCAATGAGTAAAACCTCATTCTTTCTTGGACTGTGAAACATTCAACACCAGGACTTAAAAGTGCTGCCTCGGGAATTAAACGCCAGAATGTGAGCCCGAACCCCAAACCACTCTGAGACAATGTACGCTGTAGGAACCTACCCATATCACAGCTAACATCATCAAGAGTTACAGCATAACTTGGGATGGTATGACCTGTTTCTTTTCTGCCTGCCGGGTGTGGCCTTCCTGTGCAGAGGAAGTATCCCAGTGCCACCAGAAGGCTGCTTACACTAAACACAGTGTATGGTGCTGTTTCTCAGAGTCCACTGGCATGAAATCAACCCATAACTACATTGGACTAAAATCATCGTCGGCAAACAAGAGATGAGATACTGTCGGCTATTTTGGTAACTCTGGTATGGCTCTGTGTTGAGTATCAATAATGCATCATGCTCCAGCTGCAACACGGAGTGAGATACTACTGTTCCTAACTGGGTATTTAGTCTACACGAACATGCAGGCAGTCGTGAGATGCTATGAGAGCAAAGGAGCAAAACCAAGAATTGTTTAGCCTACCAGCCTTTGGGCTCAATGTCCCCTCTTTAGAGACTGCTGGCAGCTGGAAGAATTTATTCCCCAGTTCTCCAGAAAGTTCTGCAAGACTTTAAATAAAGATGATAGAAGAACGCCCAGACTTCAGAATCAGGTTGTGTCTCCCTATACCAGAATTCTAACTATTAAACTAAGAAATTTCCTTGTAAATTCTTACAAATAACATTAGCTTTTTTAATGCAATCCTAATTGGATTAGAATTATAAACACAGTAAATAGCCAGGGACAGAAATCTGAGCTACTTCTATAATTAACACTTGTCCCTAGGCTAATAGACTTCACCGACTAAGAAATAGGACCCCAGATTAGACAGTGTACCCTTAATCTAATGATGGCACACTCCCAGTGTGATGGTCTTCATCTCAGATTTCCTTACAATGCTCCAGTATTCAGTAAAATCATCTTTGGTTCTAAGAAATTAGTGCCATCGGCACTCAAAACAGATGTATATGGCATTTTCATTGGCAGGCAACTTCAGCGTGACCTAATACAACCTCCTTCCACAGTCGGGCAGCACCATGCAGACGTACCCCTGACAGCCTCTGCTCAAGCAGCTCCTTGGTGGGAGGTGATTGCTTCTCAAGGCTCTCTGTGTCTGTCACTCAGTCTCTGTGGTGTTGGGTCCCTTGCAATGCTCAGCATTTAGCAGTGAATGCTCAGAGTTCTGCCATACAGATGAAACGGGGTAAGAAGAGAGAGGAGAGCAGGGTTCTATTCTAGTTATTTCTGCTCTACTGAAGCACCTGGTTCCTGATCCTTTCCATTTCAGATACTTAGTGTAACTCTGTCCTTCCTTATTCTACAATACTGTCCTGGCTTTACACTCTAATTCAGAAGAGTGACCATGCAAAACATCCAAAATGCCTGGGGTTAATTCCTTGCAAGCCATCTATTGCATGAAAGGTGCCCACACATTCACCTATGGGAAAGTGCTCCAGAGCCCCTGTGGAAGGCACAGGGGCCTCTCGGAGTCCTCTGACTGGCCAACAGCTCCGAGGGTACACAACCTCCAGAGCTGTTTGTGGGAAGCATTTCTGTTTTAACATGAGTAGCTGTGATGCTACCAAGAAGTCAGACATCCTCCTTTGCCATCCACGATGGCATCTCCCACTGTCTCTAGGGGTAGACCAGACTAACCAAAGCATTCATTCTGAACATAACACTGTATCTTACAAGAACACATAAAGCCTTAAAGGCAGAAGAAGAAATCAGTAAGCTGACACTGAATTTACTGAAACCAAATAGAAGAGGGATACACTGTTGGATTTGTTAATTGTACTTCTGTTCCGTACATATTAGCACAAAAGGGCCCATCCTCAGCTTAACTTGACATCAGGGCTAGTTCCCGGAGTCTTCACTCTTGAGCCATATCTGGAGCAGGACCCCCTATGGAGAACTCTGTTTTGGTAACTGCTCTCTTGGCCATTTGGCAAAACACAAACATGAGAGCTGACCAACACCTATCCTGTTACCAATCTTCAAACATTTTTCACATCAAGGAAGAACTAACCTTCTAAAACCTAGAGACTTTCATATATATAGCTAGATACTAAGTTTTAAATACTCCAGTCTCTTTTTGACACTTTCTTTGTGTGTAACCTTAACTGGAAAAAGGAAGGAAGGAAGGAAGGAAGGAAGGAAGGAAGGAAGGAAGGAAGGAAGGAAGGAAGGAAGGAAGGAAGGAAGGAAGGAAAACAAGAAAAACAACCCCACCCACCCACCCCGGTGAGCATCAGTGAAAGTTTAAAGAAAACATGAGAAAGTACTCTGTGTAAATGACCCTGCCTGTACCTAGAGTTTAACCTAACACGATTCAATATTACACTAAACACAGCAGAGACAGAGGAGACAAAGGAGGGAGAAATGAACTGTTCGATGTACATTCTAAAAGAAAATAACGTCATTCTTTTCTGAGCAAATTCATGTCAACTTCCCCTCCTCTGCAGATACACAAAAGCATTTCTAAATAACTAGTCGCCATAAATTTTGATGTTGCAAAATAAATCCACCACCCCCAACCCCCAGATGTTTTGTGCTGCTTCGGGAATGAAAAGCTTCCAAAGCATTCACTCTGAACATAACACTGCGTCTTACAAGAACACATAAAGCCTTAAATCCACACGAGGATATGGACGAGATACTGTATTTTACATGTTAGAAGACCTACCTTGAATGCTTTCTTAGAAATACAAAGTCAGGCAAATAACCTTATAAATACATTTTAATAATTCAACTTGTTGCTGGACAATATTTATAGTCATTTGTTAAAATTATTGGTCAGGTTTTTAAGCTAGGGGCAAATTAAAAATGCTGGTTTTTTGCTCTTTTTTTCCTTTTTTCCTAAAAATTAATATATTATGCATATTAACTACCTGTAAAAACAATGGGTTACCACAACATCTATATGAATGTTAAAATGTATCCAATGCTTCAATTTCAGATCCCATGAATTAGAATCAGAGACTGCAGAGCCTTTATTCAAGCTTAAGAAAACTGAACAAACTTAAAAAAAAATTTTTTTTTTGAGACAGCTGTGCCCTCTGGAGGTGGCATTTGGGAATTGAATCAACCTCTCCTCAACCAGGGACAATGACTTCTTTCCCAAGGACTGCAGAGGCACTGGAAATGCACACAAGGCTGAGGAGATTTCATTCCTATCCCTTTCCTTGTGTCAAACCAACTTTCACTGAATACTAATCTAGAATTTCAATTTAGAGGTGTTCAAATGGGCGCCAAACACTCCGGTGGGAGCGATGAGAAGCTCGTGTTCAGATCTGAAACACAGTGATCAGGGACTTGGCTGGATAGTATAAAAAGAAAGAGCGGGGTTCCCAAATACAGGACCTCCCAGGCCACCCTTACGGCAGGGAGCAGTTGCCCAGTCACTTCCTGCTTCCCACCCCACTTCCTGCTTCTCTTCCCCTCCCATTTCCTGGCATTCCTGGAGAGGACAAGAGCAGCCAGGGCCAGCAAATGCATCTGCCCTGTCTTCTCAGAAGAATTCCTACCTTTTAATCATCAATGTGTCTTTGCATACTTGATTTCAAGTAAATGAGGCTACATTTCCCCCACCAATAGAATATGCTGTTCCAGTGGGGAAAGTATGAGAGAATAAGTGTGTCTTTGTTGGAGTTTTTGAAATAGAAATTAATAAATTTAGCTTTATGTATTTGGAATTTCAATAAGAAGGAAGAAAGAAAAACAAAGGATGTAATTATGGGAGGAGGATCAGAAGAAACAATCCAGAGTTGTCCTTACTTGATGCTAAAGCAGAACAAAGCTAAGAGAGAACGTGATGACATCTTAATTGTGCTTGCTGGGATGTGAGCTACCGCTGTTTGTGTCTTCTTGAAATGAAGCAGAGAAAGACAAAGAATTGAGTAATGCCAGTGTGCTGAGAGGGGGTGCAGTTACTATCAGCTGGAGTGTAGGGGAACAAGCCCAGATACCAGTGCCATGGGACTCTTACGGCTGTGTCGGCAGGTGGGACTGGAGCAGAGGGGGTTGCGAAGGAAGGAGACACAGCTCTTTTGGCTTCGTGCTCATCTGGGTGCACCTGCAACTCAGTTCTCAGGGGCAGCCCACAGGCAGCTTCCCTTTCCTCCTCCTCCCAGGAAGCAAACCCTGCCCCCCCCCCCC
>CABHPR010150251.1:36541-62848 GCA_902168415.1 Peromyscus melanophrys
CCCTCTCCCCTCTCCCCTCTCCCCTCTCCCCTCTCCCCCTCCTTCTCCCTCTCCCTCTCCCTCTCCCTCTCTTTCCGTAGCTGAGGACCAAACCCAGGGCCTTGCACTTGCTAGGCAAGAGCTCTACCAAGGAGCTAAATCCCCAACCCCCGCTCCTTTCTCTCTAAGTGCCTCCATCCCTGGTCTCCTTAAAGAGGCCCAGAGGCAAGAAATTTCAAGGACAACTCTCTTGAAACCCTGAGCCTTACAGGTGACAGCCAGCTCCATTGAGGGGACATGCATGCTCAGCTTCCCCAAATAGGAAATCAAACAGTCAAGGAACACAAGTGATCAGAACAGGGGCACAACAAGCTTTGTCCTGCTGTCCCTCCTCCCCAGAGTGGGGCACCTGTCTTCATCACAGGCCCACTCATGAGTCCTCCCGGGCTGCTGCCCCCACAGGCCAACACCAACAAAGGGCGCTGGCAGAAAGCCTGACTGCCCACAATCGCCCACCGCCTGGATCTTGGACCCAGCAACTTCAGGATCACCAGTCCCCCCAGGCAGGCTAGAACCAAGGACGGACGCAGCAGTGTAATCTAATGGGTGACAGGATCTAGGGTGCAGCCATAGGACACTAGTGGGTTTCTCATTTAGGGAAACTGTGATGATATTACTATCATAGCCAGAGCTACCAGTCATGATCATATGCTCATCAGTTCATTCATTCATTCATTCATCCACTCATTCATTCATCCACTCATTCATTCATCCACTCACTCATTCATTCATTCATTCATCCACTCACTCATTCATTCATTCATCCACTCTTCATTCATACATTCATTAACAAATAAGCCCACATATTCCAAGCTCTGTGGAGGCACTAGATGAACCCTGACTATCAAAGGTGCCCCTCTCCTGCCCTCTCAGAATGTCTGTTCCAGGAGACTTAGCTGGGAGGATGACCTAAGCCATTCATCTGTAGATTTCCTAGCCCAATGTCCAGCCACATGCAAAGCCTTTAGGAAACAATGCTGCTTAAAATTAAGAGTTAACATCGACATCTTGCAGACAAGAGATTCCTGAGTCTCAGAGCCAGGCAACAACTTTGTCTGTATCGAGGGCTCAGGAAGAGTTTGATGAGCGAAGGATGCGATTGAAGCTCCTTAGGGGAGGGTGAAGTAAAGGAAGGGAAAACCCTTTGCCCAGTGAGGCAAATAGCCCTAGGAGCGATTACCAGCCTGTGGTAACCTTCACAGGAACTCCTAGTAACTGTAAGGTAACCTTCCTTCAGGAAAGGAGGTTGCATATTTGAGGGACTGACTAGTCACAAGAAAAATGGAGATTCTCTTAGCTAAAAGGTGTGGGTCTGCTCAGAGGTCACCCTCCTCCCACGATTAACCTCCTGTTAACACCTTCCACAGGCATCCTGAAAGCTAGTCACTTTCACCCCATTTGGGGTATATTTAGGGACTCCAACATTTTCAGAGGCATTCCAAAACCTTTCTCTTCAGAATTCTCTATCAAAGAGCTAATCAGAAGTGGTCATTTGCACTACTGATTTACAAATGGCAGCTCTTGGGCAAATGGAAATGTTCCTCTTAACTTACTATGTAAATGCTTGCAGGGTTCAACTCCTTAAAATAAGGAAGAAGACTATATCCTTTTTCCACCTCTTCCAACCAAGACTGGTTGGTTTCTTTAAGGCACTTTAGAAAGATACATTGGTCTCCCATTGTCACAGAACAAATTATCATCAATTTAGTAGCCTAATCTACTCATATTTATTATCTCAGGGTATGCACGGTATAGGCACAGGGTTCTGGACCCTTCTTGAGATGCACTAGAGGTATCCTTCTCTGGAGGCTTTACTTGGGGAGAGATGCTTTTCCAAGCTCCCTCTGGCTAGGAGCAGAATTCACTTCCTTGTGATCACCTGACTAAAGTCCTGTTGCTTTTCGATCTGTTGACCAAGGCTCACTCTCAGCTCCTAGAGGCTGCTCTCTGGTTACTGTACTTTACTATAAGGTCCTTCCGATTACTCCTCTCATATTTCCAAACTCTTCTAAAACTCTTCTGATAAGATAATTGCCCAGTTGATCAGTTCAAGTCACTAACCAGGAACAAAATCTAGGAGTAATAACTCATCAATTTCCCCTACAGAGGGACTGCAGCAAGAGCTGCTGTAACAAACACTATAGTCTGGGTGACTCCAATACAAATATTTCTCCCAGTTCCAGAGGCTTGAAAGTCTCAGATTAAGATGACAAGTAACTCAGATCCTGGTGACGACCTCTTCTAGGTTGGCAGAGTGACACCCTCATTCGGCATCCTCTCAAGGCAGCAGGGAAGACCATCCCTCTGCTATCTATTCTTGGAAGAGCACAGTAGATCCCATTCATGAGGGCTTCATCCTTATAAAAACTCTTCATCTCCCCAAAGGCTCCACCCTTAACATGGTCACACTGAGGACTAGAGCCTGCTCACATCCGCTTTCGGGAATTAATATGTTCAGTCCATAGCAACAAGACATTCAAAGGAAGGGGGAAACCTTGCAAATCACCTTAGAATTCTATAGAGTTTACCTATAGAGAAAATAACCAGAACATTTAAAGCTCTCACAATGTACTCGCCTCGGACATCAGATTTCTATCTTATAGACTAATGTCTAAAGGCCACGTGTATCCATGATGGAAAGAACCTCTCTCTCCGTTAGCTCCTTAGACTTCACCTCTACAACCCCCCCCCCCCCCCCCACTGCTTCCTTCACCTCTGTGTAAATGGGAATCAAAGCTGTCATGGGAACTCAGAGAACTCAAGCCATTTACCGACTGCCTGAGGTACAGAAGGCCACTGTCACCACCTCATGGTGCCTCTGATGTGGCAGTAAGACAGCAATTAAGACGGAGAGGTCAGGAGGGCATACCTGTGGCCAGACCCCAGCTCTGCCCCCTTACCTTGGAATGCTCATCAAGTTCTAGTTCTGAATGTCCATTTTTCATCCTCTGTGAAATAAAAATAACCAAGATTTCCCCCCAGGATCCTTATAACATGGGGAATTAAAATATACCACGATAGTTGGGCTAAGGAGATGGTTCACTGGGTTAAAGTGCTTGTCGTCCAAACATGGAGAGCGAAGTTTGAGCTCCAGCACCCATGTTAAAAAGGTGGGTGCAGTGTGCACACCTGTAATCCCAGGGCTAGGGAGTTAGAGACAGGAGAATTCCTAGGACTTACCGGCAAACCTGCCTACCAGAATTGGCAAGCTGTGAGTTCAATGGGAGACGTATTTCCAAAAGTAAGGTGGAGCATAATGTGGGTATTTAACAAGGCAACTCCATGTAGTTAAAAGGAGGTTTATTTTGGGGTAACTTACAGCCAGTAAAGGGGTTGATTACAGGATCCGGGACAGGTGAGGTGCAGTCCAGTGGGGTTCTCTGGAGAACTCTGACTCGGTCTTCCATCCAGCATCCAGGATCACGAGGAACCAAGAGGCCACCTGTCCAGATTTTGGGTCTTCAGGGCTCCTGTCCTGGCCACACCCCAGAGGCAGGTCCTAGATAGATGTGGCAGTTACCAGCTGCCTCACTGAGGCGGTGCTTCAAGGTCAAAGCTGGAATAACTACCCACTACAGAGCATAATGGAGGAAGACTGTTGATGACAATTCTAGCCTTTACATGAGTGTGTGTGTGTGTGTGTGTGTGTGTGTGCATTTGCGCGCTCGCGCGCGCGCACACACACACACACACACACGAATGCACCATAATTAATGCACTATCCAAATGTTAAGAGGAGGAGAGTCAGAAAGCCTACTCAGATAAGCTGCTTCTCATGGCATCTACTAGGTACCCAGTACAATGTAGAGAACCATACCATAGGGTTTGCAGATGCCCATGAAGCATGGCATCCGGCCTTAACCATGTACCTTCCATCAAATCAGCAAGACAACGCCATCGCCCACAGCCCTGGGAGCTTGTGGTCTCATAAGGGGGTCCAGCCAGGACACTGGAACTGCCTAGCCTCAGTCATCCTGTCACGTCGAGAGCTTGTGGTGCCTGAAAAGAGAGACCCTACATGTGCTAACATGAAGCAGACCGGACACGCACAGCCAGCAGGAAGGATGGCTCCATTCACTTCTGCTGGTTGGAGGAAGAAAAAAAAAATCAAGTCAGAGCACCTTGGAGGGCCTGGTGGGACAGAGAAGAGCAAGATCTGTTGCTGTCACAGACTGCTGAATGGCTCAAGTGTGAAAGCAACCCAGACATGCTGTCCTACAGTTCTGAGGGCAGAGGTTTATATCGGTTTCCCCAGGACGGCATCAAGGTGTCAACGGGGCCGTGCTACTTCTGTGAACTTGACAGAGGATCTGTTTCCTCGCCTCTTCCAGCATGTGAAGACCACCTGTGTCACTTGGCTCATGGACCCACATCACTCAACATCTATATCCATTATCACAGCTCCTTCCGAACCTTCCCACTCCCATCTCCCTCTTTAAAAATGACCCTTGTGATTTCACTGGGCCCCATCTGGACATTCTAGGGCACTTTTCTCCACTGAAGATCTCTAACTTAATCGTACCTGCAAAGGCCCTTTTGCCAGAGGGATAACAGTTACTAGTGTGAGGGATTAGGACATGAACATTTCGGGGATCCATTTTTCTTCTTTACAGGGGTGGCTATCTGAGTTAGATACCTGTGAGCATCCCACCACCACCACCACTGACAACCCACCTACCCTACCAACAAGTTGGGGATTAAAACCATTTTGGCAGAAGCAGCTTTGTTAATGTTTGCATAAGAAAAAAATGATGGGTTGTAGCTATTCTCATGAGAGAATTACTGATCATTAAAAGGAGCTTCTAAATGCCAATGGTTGGGTACCATTTAATAACACTTGAGAATAGAACCTATACTTCAATGGTATTGGTACATTTTTTAACTACTCTGCTTGCAAACAGCTGTGATTATTGCTAACACCTATATTCTCCTGCCCCACTTTTTAACTATTCTTTAAATTGACTTGATTCCTCATACTTTTTTTTTTGACAGTTCAGTGACAGGTACAAATTATTCCATGTTACCTATGGTAACCAAGGCATCTCAAAACAGAAAAAAACAAAACCAATTAAGTTTAACATGAGAAGAGGAGAAGGAGGGGGGATGAGGAGGAGGGAGGAGGAAGAAGAGGTGGAGGAGGGAGAGAAGGAGGAGGAGGAGGGAGAGGAGGAGGAAATACTCCCAGTTGGCATCAATGAGTCACTGTACAAGAGAAGTTGAATGCTAACTGGTCAGGTTTTTAGTAAGGACCCGTTTTCAATCAAGACCCTTCAGTCATCTAGTCAGTAGGGAAGCCTACTGTGAGACGCGAGAAGACCCATCTCCTGCAGGAAGCAACCGTTCAAAGTTTGCAGAACATTCTCTGAGCCCTTCCTCCCGAATCTCTCTGATTTGGATCATCTCCTTTGTTTTTCGTCCTCTCCTGCTCTTCCTCCTTCCGAACACATTAGTTACTATGGAAACATTGGTGTGAATGTCAGAAGGCTCAGCTCAGAAATGCTTCATAAAGTCAATTTATAGAATGGTCTGACATTTATATCACGTTTAGGAAACTGAAAGAATTTGTGAGTTTCATGACTATGGACGGGGGTGAGCAGTAAACATAGTAATATATCTGGTCTTTAAAAATGTGTTTTCTATGCTTTGGGAAAACATCAGGTTTTGTGTTGTAGGGAAAGAGCAAAAACGAAAACAGGAATCTCGTTTGGGATTTGAAATTGGATTCATTTTTCCCTCAGTTCAGGAAGAAATTCCACTTGTCAGTTTATGAAACTCCCTGGAATCTCTTGCATCAAAATAAATGCTTTTTGAAATGCTTAGGGCTAGCTTAATTTTTCTGTCTTTAGCCAGACATCAAGATAAATGGTATCACCCCTAATAACATTCACAGAGCATTGGTACCCAAATGCGAATGCCCACGTTACAAAAATTCTTACTTACCCGAATGAATTTGAGTTAGTGTTATCGTCCAGAATTAAGATGGCTGCTAACAATTCTCGCTCCACTTACTGTGTGCCAGGGCCCTTTCCAAGTATGTGTGTGGCAGAGGTTATCCTGTCACATTCATTTTACACACAAGAGAGGCATAGAGGAGTGAAGTAACTGAGCCCCATTAAGTGGAGGAAGCAAGATTTAAACCAAAGCGGTCCAGAGACTACACACTTAACAGTACACAGCTGCTTTCTGGGCAAATGCAAAATAGCATTGGCATGAGATCCAGGTAAAGAGCTTTGAGCTGTCAGCGCTGGACTCCCTTTGAGCCACAGACTTTTAGTGTTGTTTCTCTGAAGACACTCCCAGACTTGCCACACTGACTGCATCTAAGGATGCTCTAGGCTCCCTGGGACTACTGTGGGATTATGAGAAGAGTTTGCAGCGGTTCTCAACCTATGGGTTGTAACCCCTTTGGTCAACTATCAGATATTCCACATTATGATTGATAACAGTAGCAAAATTACAGTCATGAAGTAGTAACAAAATATTTTTATGGTTGGGAGTCACCACAACATGAGGAACTGTATTAAAGGGTCCCAGCACTAGGAAGGCTGAGAACCACTGGTTTAGAGTTAAATGTGCCTTTAGCTTTGCAGGCTCTTCTATACTTTTTATCTACAAGATGGCCCAAATGTGCTAGATGATCAACAGGAAAGCTAGAAGAGCTGAAAAGATCTTGAATTCTACTGCCCCTGCACTAGAATTTAATTACAAAGAGAATCCCGGGTTGGTCTGTAAGGCAGTATTTACCCTTTGTCACTCAGTGTCTCCCATTTCTTCTGGTACCAGCTCCCAGATTCACCCTTATTTTTGTTCTATTGGATAGTCACATCTGCTCAGTTCATCCATGTGACCCATTGGACCCCAGAATCAATCAGATACCCCAGAACCAAAGCCAATCAGTATCTATATCCAAATGACCTTTGGTTTAAAAGTGGGCATTTATATATGACTCCATCTGAACCAATACAACAGCACAAGATCTTCTGCTGGAAAGGATCAATCAGAAGGAGGGTAGAAGGCTTCAAAGCTCCAGCCATCTCCACCACCACCACAAGAAGGTGCCTGGAGTGCACGGAGGCCACTCATCAAAGATGGAGACCTTAGAGACAAAAACGCACATGGAAGATTAAGAGAGAGCCAGGCCAATGTCATCACAGAAGGGCGAACACATGTGACTGAACCCTTCTGCTAAGTTCATAAATTCTTAGGCCAATAGATCACTGTCCGCCTCCCTCCTCCATCCTCCATCCTGGCTTACAACAAAGTGAAAAGGCCAAGGGGACAGGACCTGAAACCATTTGTGCATGTTTAAAGCAGACACTACACTTCGTTCATCTTCTTACTCAATGAAGACACCCTTCTCTGAGGCGGCAAAATTCATAGACCTCTCAGAACCGTAACTCATTCAGTAACGAAACAGATATGACTGACATGTACATGAGGCTAGCCAGCGCTGACTTATCCCATGAAAGGCCCATGTTTTGCTGCAGAACTATCAATATTTGTGATTACAGGGTGCTACGCAGATTCTTTCACAAAGTGATATGCTTTATGATATATAAAATCTCTTATTAAATAATAAAATCCAAATCCAAAGACACATCCAAACATCTTAGATAAAACTTTAGACCTCTATCCACACTATAAGTTGAATAAATTGAGTTGGCAATAAAATCATAATCTCTCAATGGAACGGGGCCTGCATTAGCTAGCGACACTGGCGTGCTGCGTGAGAAGAAAGCCTGCTGTCATCCAAAGCTACAGCGGCGGCAGCATTATGTGCATGTGTCGGACGACAGACGTACATTGAGTCTAGTATCCGTTTGGTAAACATGCAGAATGAAGATCTGCAAGTCTAGGACAAAAGGAAAGGAGAGCACCAAAGAGGACGACAAGGCAGAGCTTCAGGAACAGAGAACGTAGAAGAAACAAGTCCACGGACTGACTCCACATCCGGGCAGCTCACATTCCCTGGCGAGAGATGTAAGGACCTGAGAGTGAGTGCAAGGGATTATGACACCGACCGTGTCTCGAAAACCACTTTTTATGTACACTGAGAATGCATTCTAAGCTCTCCTTCCTGGGCTAGTTCTCATACTTTATAGACACACACACACACACACACACACACACACACACACACACACACACATGCATATATATGTATATATGTATATATATATATATATATATATATATATAAGATCCTCATAGCCAAGAAAATTCTTATATCATGTAATATCAGGAAAACTACAGGAAAGTAAATTAAATATTATCCCAAAGTAGCAAATCTTAGGGTCATGACATGTCCTCTCTTCTTCCCATCTGTCCCTGAAACAGTAGTTAATCCATGATACGTACATTTATACGTGCTATACTGACGGGCCAGCCAACTGCCTCTTTCTCATACTGACGCCATCAGACAGCCCTGGCCCACTCTCTGCCAGATCAAGGAGAAAAACTAAAGGAGTTTGGCTGACCAAATAGACAAGCCCATCAATACAGAAAGGTTCTCAAACGGTTTCCAAACAGTTATAGGGGAAAATATTTTTAATTCAATTAATTATCCCTGACATGTCTTTGAGACCTATGGCTATGTGATTTTTTTCATTAAAAAAAAAAAAAAAACCACCCACCTGGGTGTGGTAGTGCACACACTATTCAGAAGGCAGAGGCAGGTAGGTCTCTGAGTTTGAGGTCAGCCTGTTCTACAGAGTGAGTTTCAGGCCAGTGAGGGCTTCGTAGTAAGACCTTATTTAAAAATAATAATGTCTAAAGGTGCAAATTAGTCAAAACATTAGCAGACAGAGGCTGCAGTAATTTCCTAACTGGAAGAAGACTCTAGAAACTTGAAAATTGTGTGTATATGAATGTAATATATATGATAAACATCTCTTTCATATACATGAAAAACACATATCAACTATCCTACTACAGCTAAGAAATAGGAAAGCCTAAGAAAAACATCATCCAGCTCACAATGGTCCACATTCTAGAGTAAGAAATATTGTCTCCCTATTTATTTATCTCCAGCGTCCAAAGCCCTGGCTGTAAGACCCAGCACACTGCTCAACTTCGTTATCTCCACATTGCTCAAAGCCAGCCCATCTTCCCACAAGAACAGTCAACTCCCTTTCCTGCTTCCCCTGTAAACTTCTTTGCACAGAACTGCCAAATTAATTTTCCTGAGGAAAAGCTCTCAAACACTTCAGCATTTCCCAGCAGCCTTCACTTCAGTGGGATCATGTGACACCTTCCTGTTTAGACTCCTCCTCCCACGCTGCACTCTCTCAATGTCCAGAGCACTGAACTTCTATCTTTCCTTTAAAATGCCACCATTCTTTAAACATTGGTCATAGCCCTTCTTCCTTCCCTATACAATACCCGTAGGTGACCACATTACAGTCTGCATTCACCTCTAGAGAACAATAGATCTCACTGTCTTTTCTTTTCTTTTCTTTTCTTTTTTTTGAGATTATTTCTTCCTTCCCTTTCTTCCCACCAAAATCTCCCATATACTCCATCTTCTCTCTTTCAAATTCATGGCCTCTTTTTTTTTTTCACTAATTGCTATTGGATGCATGTACATATACGCACACACATATATTCCTAAATTCTGTTTGCAACAGAGACCACTACAGAAATCCACAATTAAACAAAATGCAGAATTGTGGAACTCAGTTCCAATAGATAAATCCATAAAACACTCCCACATCTAAGGCTCAGGGAACATTATAGAAGGGGCAGGAAGATTGTAAGAGCCAGACGATCAGGGCGTTTCCTGTGCGATTGTGTCTCCTAGTAACATCAGAAGCTACACTAATAACATCTCATTATCTTTTTAAATTCAAAGTAACACAGAGAAGATAAACGTGATCACTTTAAAGTACAATTAAACAGAATTAAGTATATCCAAGTGTTATCCAACCTTCCCCATAATCTAATCCCAGAACTGTATCATTGTCAGAAACAGAAATCCATATCCTCTATAAACCCTCATTTCCCCATTTCCCCACCCCACCCCGTTCCCTAGTGGTTGCCAGTCTGTGTTGGTAGCCTCGTTCTACATATTTCATGTAAATGCACACAGTTTATACTTGGTTGTTTGCCTTTCACTTAGCAAGGTGTGCGTCCATGTTGGAAGTCTTCCCTTTGTGTGGCTGGGCAAGATTCCTTTAAATGGAGATGCTCTTTTATGCTTTGTCTGTTGAAAGACAATTTTTTTTCAGTCTTAGCCACTGAGAATAGTGTGGCTAGGAACAGCATGCACTGTTTCTCTTGAACCCTGTTTTTAGTTCTTTGGGGGTACATACTAGGAGGTGAATGGCTGGACTCTAATGAATGGGCATTTCCACTTAGCAAACAGACATACCGCCGAATTATTCTCTTAAAGTGTCTGCACCAGTTTACATTCCCATAGGCAATGTAGGAGGGGCCATGCTTCTTTATTTCCTTGTCAACACTCCTAAAATTTTCTGTACCTTAAACAGTGGCTGTTATGAGTTGCACATGAAGTGTCTGTCCCCCAAAAGGCTCATGTGTTGAAGGTTTGCTCCCCAACTGGTGGTACTAAGAAGGGATTGATAGAAGGGTACTGACTCCATCCATGGATTAATCCACTGACAAATCTATAGCTAACTGGCCTATTAGGAGGTGGGACTAGTTGGAGGTAGCAGGTAAGTGGAGGTATATCTCTCAGGGGGAATGTGATAAAGATGCAAAAATAGGAAATTAGTAGACTACAAGCCAGGACATGGCCTTTTATTCCTATGGTTGCTGTGTTTTTGTTTGGTACTATGTGTGTGTGTTATGTGTGACTGTGTGTACATGATCGCACTTCTCTCTCTCTCTCTCTCTCTCTCTCTCTCTCTCTCTCTCTCTCTCTCTCTCTCTCTCTCTTTCCCCACGCCTGCCTGCCCCGTGTGTGTGTGTGTGTGTGTGTGTGTGTGTAAACCAAAGGATGATGTCTGGTATCTTCCATTCTTCTCCACTTTACTTACTGAGGCAGTATCTTGCACTGAACCCAGAGCCTGCCAGTCCAGGTACTCTAGCTAGCTTGCTTGCCCAGGGGATCCTATCACTACCTCCAAAGTTCTAGAATACAAGTGGGCTGCAATGCCTGCCCAGCTTTTACATGGGTCCTAGGAATCTGAATATCAGTCTTCATACTTGTGTGGAAAGCACTTTATCCAACAATCCATCTCCCCAGCCCTGTGTGGTTTTGTTTATTGCTCCTGGTTTGATTGTTAACGTTTTTGTTCAAATAGCTTAAATATCTAGTGTTTAGATATTTAAGTGACAGCATACACTAGTAAGAACAAAAGGTAAATATGTTCCTAGCCAACTCTCCACTAATGTAAAGTGATGTTGGCATGCTTCGAGTTGATGTACTCTGCTTTAGAACTGGATATGTTACTTTTCCCCCATTGTTCAGATTCTCATTCTTAGCATGTTTTTTGTTTTGTTGTTTTTGGCTTTTAATGAACCATTTTTCTCAGATGAAGGACATAAGCAGTTGCAGAACTAGATCAGCTTGGAGGATCAAAACACATCCACAAAGAAACAAACGGGAGAGCCTGCTTACTTCACAACACACAGCCACTCATGAAATACTTGGCAGTCTGTTTACGCGACAGCGTGTTTCCTTGCCTCAGCCGCTTGAGTTCTTAGACATAACTACATGGAATTGATACCACATCGTCGCTGTAACTGATATGGGCTGGGACGTGAAATCGAGAACCACTACACTCATGTGTACTGAAAGTATTATGTTTCAAGTTGGACTGCTTATCTTGATATAAACTAAATTACATGTCGCATGATAAACACATCTCATGAGACTGTCACTTTATCGCTTTGAAAGCAAGTCGCTCCTTCTGCCCTTGCCCATCCACTTCCTGTCAACCAAGTCTCTATTCAATAGCCTGAGTCGGTCTTATTCTCTTGAGCTCCTTTTCGGTTCCTACTCATGTGGCTGTGGTCTATATTTCGTCTAACTAGACCTGATAAGCATATAAAACTGAAGAAAGTTCTATTAGGAAGCTAATACACATCCTGAAAGAAAAAAAATAAAGGCTAACAAGAACGATGAGAGACTGATACCATGTTTGAAATAATACAATACAGAGGTAAAGAGAAATCTCAGTCGTTAAAAGTGCTTGCTACTCTTACAGAGCATCTGGGTTCAATTCCCAGCACCCATATAGGAGCTCACAACCACCTGTGACTCCAGGTCCAGGGAGTCTGATACCTTCTTCTGACCTCCAGGAGCACCAGGCATGCAGATGGTACACATGCATACATGCAGGCACAATCTCATGCACACAAAACAAAAATATATCAATCTAAAAAAGTACAGTGGAACCTGAAACAAAATGTAAGGATGAAAACAATATCTGAAAAGCTATACATAATCGTTGACTGTAGTGGAACCTGCTTCCACAATAAAAGGGTGAGCCAGTGCTCAAAAATAAATCTAAACATTATAGGTTAGTAGAGGAGACCCTACTGAGTGTTGGAAACTCCATGACTTCACATATCTTTAATACTGAAAACCAAGGCATGATGGCCAATCTTGACTGTCAACTTGACACAACTCTGAAGAGGGACCCCAATTGAGGAATTACCTCTATCAGATTGGTCTGTCGTTGTGCTTGTGATACATCTTTTTGACTGCCAATTGATGTAGGGGATCCAGCCCACTGTGGATAATGGCATCTCTGAACAGGTGGGCCTGGGTTGTATAACAAAGGTAGATGAGGATGCCAAGGAAAGCATGCCAGGAAGCTTGTCTGACCTAACATCTTTTCTATCATGTGAAACCTTTGGGGATGTATTAGCATACAGTAGTTTGTACCATCCCCAGAGCTAAGAGTGTCATCAGAGAGCCTTCAAAAGCTGTAGCAGAGACTCTGCTTGGCTGTCACTTAACTCCTGGATGGTTCCACCTGTGTGTTTTTAAAATGCCTTGACTTATGAATGTCTTTTTGTCTGTAATTACAAAAGCTTCATGAAACTGTTATGATATCAAAACATGTATTTAGGGTGGTCTAAAGCTGGGTCTGCACCACGATCACTAATATTTGGCCACAACACAAACTATCTCTTATTCCCTTTAAAAGGAGAGATGTGGTTTTGTGCCAATGGATCTGTATTTTGTACTCAATGAGCTTATGTTCTCCTAGTGTTTAGCACAAAGGAATGATTTACTGTTCATCAAATTAATGAATTCAAAATTAAAAATGAAGACAAAGGATCAGAAGTGAGGCTTCCAGATGGAGAGCCCCTATTGAAGTATAGGCTGGGATGGAATCTTCTGTGGACATTACTAAGCCAGGGGGCAATGTCTTAAAATTTCTACCACTAATCCTAGGAGAAATCCCAACAAAGCAACTCTCCAGATCTGGGATAGCCTTTGGAATCACCTCATCATCCCCTTCCCCAGTCAAAGGAAGCAAGGTTCTCCTTCCTTAAAACGTCCAGGACTGATGGAGAAAAGGAATACCAGCCACGTTCCCCTGGCAAAGGTACAAATGGTAGCTTCACATGAAGAACCTTAATATCATCTAACCTGGAAGGTGGGCACAGCTCTTCTCCACATTCTGTAGTGTATAGATATGATAGTGGTGTCCTCTGATCCTCAGGCAAGGTTATTAGGGTACAGAATATATCACCACACAAACACATGTCAGCTAATAGGGAGAAGTGCAAACCCTATCTTGACTCGCCCCACCAACCTCACCTGGCTCTCTGTAGTAACCCCTGTGTGTGGTCCTTGCCCTTGTCCTTCACTCCTGTGACACCGAGACAAGCTTCATTGTTTTGTCATTGTCAATAACTATGTTCTCGAAAGAGAGTTCAATACCTAGAGTAACAGTTAGATATCCAGAAATTCTTTGGTTTCATTTGGCAGCTAAAAATGTAGTGTGATCTTCATCTTTTTAAAATGAGAAATAAATGTTTTCTCACTTCAGCGCTTTTCAAAGAAGAGAGTAGGTGTCTTTTGACATAAGATGTGCTTCAAACAAATTTTGAAAATTTCAATTTGTCTGAATACAGAATGAGGCATAATTGATTTTTGACATTTTAATTTTAAGTGAGCTCGTTATCAGGCTTCACTTGAATAGGACCTGCAATATCTGTATCAAGGATATGTCAACTATCGTCAACCATATTGTCATTTTTGCTGTGTATGTGAATCTACCTTACTATTATGAAAAGCTGATAGTTGACACATGAAGAATGAAAGATTGTGATTAATCAGATTTCAGGTTTATTCTAAGAATCATGTATACCACACAGGAATTAATATATAATAATCCCTATATGTACCCAACATTGTTCAATGACTGCTATATAAAGAGATGCTCTTGAACCTCCATGAGAGGTTCACATCACACAGGACATTGTCTAGACCAAGATAATTTAAAGGCTGCCTCTGCCCAATGAGGATCCATCCTGGAAACAAATCATCATAATTTTACAAGAATTACCACATCGTTAGGAAACAAATTTTTGGATGCCTAGAAGAGAATACAGTTGCCTTTGGGTCAAGGAAAAATATCAAAAGGGTAAAATGTAAGCAGAGTTCTAGGATTTTATAGTGCTTGGCAGGCAGAGGCAGGGAGCCATGGAAAGGCATGACCCACCACCCAACCCCTCTCCGGATCCTGAGACTGAGAACATTGGGTATAGGGTATGTGACAGGAAAAATGTTTGCAAGAAGGACAAGGATGTCATGCCAAGAACAACAGCCCCTTCTTTTGGACAATCAGAATTTCATTTTGGTGAAGACAACTCTAACAGCTACATATGGAGTGGCCAAGTAGGAAAATAGAAAGCCCAGTCAGAAAGAGCATTTCAAACCTAGAGAAGATATGAGGACGGTCTGAAGAACAGCAGCTGGGGTAGAGGTGGGGCCAGAAATGTGCCTACCATAACAGGATACATAACCAAAGGGATCTCAGTGGCACATAGTAGTACTTATTTCCAGTCACACTTCACACTAAACTGAGTTTGATTCTGCAGCCTGGATAAGGTCTCTGTGCTACTTAGCTTTCTGTCGCTGTGATAAACACCATGACCAAAAGCAACTTGAGGAGGAAAGGGTTTGTTTGGCTTACTGATGATATTACAGCCCATCATTGAAGGAAGCCAAGACAGACAGGAACTCAAGCAGGGCATGTTTCTGGAGGCAAGAATGAAGCAGAAACCACATCAGCACATCTGGAGTGGGTAGCCATTCCAGCTTTGATCTGGAAGTTCCAACCCCCATTGAGGCTTGGTAACTGTCACGCCTACAAGGCAGGGCTGAGAGAGGACCCTGAAGACCCAAGATCCGGATGGGCCAGCTCTCTTGGTTCCTGGACCCAGGCAGGACACTGGAGGTAGACCGAGCAGAGTTCTCCAGAGAACACCGTCGGACTGCGCTACACCTTTCCCAGACCCTGCAACCTATCCCTTCGCTTGTAAGTTACCCCACAAAATAAACCTCCCTTTTAACTACGTGGAGTGGCCTTAATAATTTCACCAATAGAACTCTGTTTACAGGCTTGTTCCCCTTGACTCATTCAGCTTCCTTTTTTAAACAACTCAGGACCACCTACCCAGGGATAGCACTGCCCACAGTGGGCTTGGCCCTCTTACATCAGTCATTAACCAAGAAAATGCCCCCACAGACTTGCCTACCAGTCAATCTGATGTAGGCATTCCTCAGTTGAGACTGCATCTTCCCAGGTAAGTCTAGCTTGCATCAGGGTGACAAAATAAACCAACATCTCCATCCCATATTTATTTCTTCATCTTTCTTTATCTTGGGGATGTATGCAGCATGCATATGTGTGTATAAATATGCGCTAGGTGTGCTTGTGCATATGTTTTGTGTACACGTCAAAAGTTCAAAAGCAATTGAAACTTACAAAATAAATTTTTTCTTTCTTTTGGATTTTTGACATGAGGGTCTTACTGTGTAGCCCAGGATAACCTCGAGCTCCTAATTCTCTTGTTTTCATCTCATGAATGCTGAAAATTCAGATGTATGCCATGATACCTTACAAGGGCTCTTAAAGCCTTGTTTTTGAACTGGAATATCATTTTTGCTCTCCAGCAACCAACACTAACGAAGTCAGTAAAGGAAGATCCTCCAGCTCTTCAGTAGTAGAAACTGTCTTCGAATGCTGAAGGGCAGTCATTCAGTAGGGGTGGAAGACAAAACTGTCATGTACCACATAGTCTGTAGAACCAGTACCACGTGGATTGCAAAGGTCTAGCATGTGCTCTCTTTAGAGAAACAACGTGAGTATAGCTGGGCCTGTTAAAAGCATTGCTGACTCCATGGTGAAGTGTGTCACCAGAAAGCAAGGAACTGAATTTCTAGGTAGCCCCAGGACAGAGATTCTGTGGAGATGGCCATGGGCCCGCCCCACCCCCAAACCATTGAGCCTTAGGTCTACGGCTTGTGATGAAAGAAACAGAAAAGCACAGAGAGAACCACCCACTTCAACGACACTCCCAAGACTGCTTTCCCATTAACTATGTGGAAAGTTCTGGCTCTTTTTAAGTCCATGCTCATCTCTGTAGCAGGCAGTTTCTAAGATGCACCTTCCACACTCTGGTCACACCGTGACGGTTTCCAATGTTTCCACTCTGCTTCATCATTGCACATTCCACCATTAGGTTGTATGGATGGTTGCTTCCAAGTCCTACTCCACAGCAGCTCAAATAATCAAGCCGGGGTACTTACTCGTTCAGGTACACAGTCTGACAAACTAGGCCATCCTTCTAGTTTTAACTTCCTCCAAGGACCAGGGCTTAGACAGAGCACAAGCCTCTTGCCACCATGCGCCGATGGTGGGGTGGGGTGCAATTTTTTAATGCAGCTGTTTCCATTTCTTTTTGAGACCAGTTTCCCAGGCTCTTTGTCCTCTGAGCCATCACCAGAACTGCCCATGATGCTCTGCTTACAGAATTCTAGGCTTTTTTTCTAGCCTGCTTTCAAATTCTTCCAACCTATGCCTGTAACTTACTCACAAAGCCACCCCACATTTTTAGATAGAGTAATGACTCCATTCTGCTACCAGTTTTGTCTTAGTCCATTTTCTGTTGCTTGAAACACAGTACCAGGCTGCCTAAATTATAAAGATATGAGGTTTATTTAGCTTACCATCCCAGGAGTTGAAGGGCCCACATTCTTGCTGACAAGAGTCCCAAGGCAGCATGAAGTAGCAGAAGGCAAGAGACGGGAAACACATGTCCACATGCCTTCTGATCTCTTTCACCCTTCTCATAAGGCCCCCAGTGTTCAACTACGGGTGCTCCCCCTTGATGGCTTTATGTAATCCTAATACCTCCCAAAGATTCCATTTCTAAGCAACATAATTAGATTAAATTTCTATCTCTTAATACCTCACCATGGGGAGTTAACTCCAACATGAGTTTCAGAGATAAACAAAACTCAAACCATAGCTTCTTCTCTTGGAGAGGTTAATAGCATGCTAGGTCTTGAAAAATAGCTCAGTTGATTAAGCGCTGGCCATGCAAATATGGGGACCTGAGTTCAATCCCCGGAATCCGTTATATATACAAAAGCCTGTTACATTAGTGCATGCTTCTTCCAAAACTGGGGCAGCGGGGACAAGCGGGTCCCTGAGGCTTGCTCGCCAACCAGCTCAGCCTAACTGTTAAGCTCTCAGGTTCCCGTGAGATACCCTGTCTCAAAAACTGCGGTGGCTGGCATCTGAGGATTTACATGGGAAGTTGATCTCTTTGCATTCACACACATGCACACACTCTCTCACACGCGGGCACACACACAATCACACAAATAATAAATAAAAATAATTGCTGTAGTTTTCAAGAGCATGAATAGCGAGTACATATTTATAAATACACAGAGAAAGTTGAGGAGAGACAGGAAATAAAAGAAATATTTAGTTTCAGAAAAGTGGGAACAGACAGCACGAGAGTCTTTGGTGAGTTGGAGCAGACTTGTGCTTTGCTGACCATTAAAGTACAATAAAGAAAGTATGGCTTATTTAGAAGCAGTAGGCTGATCCAGAACCAAGGAGAGGTATGCTTCCAGAGTGGAGATGCATGGCAACCTACTTGCCATGTTACTTTTCCTCTGGAATGTTCTAAATCTCGTCACAGACAGGAAACAAGAGAAACCAGCAGAGGTTTTTAGCTCTCCTCATGGACAGAGACACACTCACACACTCTGGGACAGATCTGGGATACTGAAGCTAAAACCTGGGAAGAAAGCTTCAGAAATTTGGTTTTCTACAGTTGATGTTGCTTAACAGAGTCCAGTGTGTGGCTTCCCAGATAGATGTTCCAGGAGTGTATGGAGCTCTGAGCTGACCTCCTTGGAAGCCTATGTGGAAACAATTGGGAACCCAGGGCAGGACCCTCAGCAAAGTCATAGCCCACGACACACAGCATTTCCTCTTAGATTTCAAGTGATCCATTTCCCATTGCCCCTGTGCAGAGCCCAAGGCAAAGTCAGCCACCCTGGAGAAAGATGTTCCCAGGAGCATCTAATTCTGTTGAGCATATTTCAACTTTGTTTCATGTAGTTGCATAACCTTCATATTCAGATACTAAAAGATTCTAAAGAAAGGAAAATTAATAACTAACCTTTCTAATAAACTTAGATGAAGTAATCCTAAATACTAGCAAAGTAAATCCAAGATAATGAGGTTTCTTCAGTGTGCAAGGATGATTTAACATTTAAAAATCAATATGAATCTCTATATTCATAGATTTAAGGGGTGGGGGACCAATCTCAGTGGATTCGGCAAAAGCAATTACCGCAGCTCAGCACCCACTCCTGATTGAATGAAAGCAAAACTTCTTAGCCAACTAGACAGAAAACTGAAGACTCTACCTTCCCTCTCCCAATTACTGAGAGAAGCATATTCAATTCTTCCACAAAATTATAAGCATTGACCTTTTCTTTTGCTGTCTACAACATTTGCTTTATATGTTTCAAATCTCTCTTATAAGGAACATGAAGCATTAGAATTGTTAAGTCTTTTTTCTTTGAACACGACAACATCACCAGATGGCTTCTTTAAATCCAGGAGGGCTTTTGGCCGATCTAGCCCGCTAGTTCTGACGGTTAGTTTTAATCGCCAACTGGATATGACTTAGAAACACCCAGGGGAGAGTTTCAGTGACTCTAGACCAGGTTGGCCTGTGGGGATGTCTGTGGGGATTGTTTTGATGGTCTTCATTCCCATGGGAAGACCCAGCCTGAAAGTGGGCAACCACCATTTCCTGGTTTGGCCTCTGGAGCATGTAAAAGTGAAGAGAGCTAGTTGAGCACTAAGCATGCATGCATGCATGCATCTCTCTGCTCCCGACTGCAATGTGCCTAAGTTGCTTCAAGTCCCTGCCTTGACTTCCTTCAAACAATGGCCTGGAACCTGGAACTGTGAGCCAAATAAACCCTTTCTCACTTAAGTTGCGATTGCTGAGGTTACTGTATTACAGTAACAGGATTGAGACCAGGCCTCTATTAGTATTAGGCTTATGCTAGGTTTTCATATCTTCTTCCATTCTTCTGTGTGCTGTGGGATGGTCTGTATGCCAAACATGTTGCTTATTGGTCAATAAATAAAACACTGATTGGCCAGTGGTCAGGCAGGAAGAAATATAGGCGGGACAAGGAGGAGAGAATTCTGGGAAGTGGAAGGCTGAGGAGACACTGCCAGCCGCCACCATGACAAACAGCATGTGAAGATGCCGGTAAGCCACAAGCCACGTGGCAAGGTATAGATTTATAGAAATGGATTAATTTAAGATATAAGGACAGTTAGCAAGAAGCCTGCCACGGCCATACAGTTTGTAAACAATATAAGTCTCTGTGTTTACTTGGTTGGGTCTGAGCGGCTGCGGGACTGGCAGGTGAGAGAGATTTGTCCTGACTGTGGGCCTGGTAGGAAAACTCTAGCTACATCTGTGTTCCGTTCTTCCTGACACCCAATATTTCAAAGTGTAAATCTCGTAAGCCGCACTTACCTTGTGTGTTTGTCTGTTAATTGTTTTAACTGGCCTATGGATTCTTTTATATTAAGTGCTGTTACTGATACATTTTAATTGAAATACACTGCATTACTATTGTTTCCCATGTGGGCCACCTGTACTTTTGTGTTATCCTATATGGAAGTGTTTACTAAAGCCAGCATGCCTACAGGAATTAGTTGCATTTCAAACTAAACTGGAGCGTGGGTTTTTTAACTGTGCTCTCCAGCCATTAGGTTTATAAACTTTTTTTTTTTTTTTTTTTTTTTTTGATTTTTCGAGACAGGGTTTCTCTGTGTAGCTTTGCGCCTTTCCTGGAACTCACTTGGTAGCCCAGGCTGGCCTCGAACTCACAGAGATCCGCCTGGCTCTGCCTCCCGAGTGCTGGGATTAAAGGCGTGCGCCACCACCGCCCGGCAGGTTTATAAACTTTTGAATCCAGCCAGACTGTTCATTACTGAAACTCGGCTGGCAGCCTTCAAGCATAGCGTGTGCACTGTCTGCTGAGCTGAGAGTGCTGCTCTTCCTTCAGAGGAAGAAGATGTGGGGAGGACAGATGTAGGCTCATGCAAAGTGACATCAAGTCCGCTCCGAGGGCCCAACAGTTGTGTCACAAGAGGACCCTGTGGAGAACTTCACAGTATCCGTGCAGCAAAGCACCATTTAGTCAAAGTTAAATTTGGGTCACCTTTCAAAAGCATACAGGAGTGTCCCTACATCTTATAAAGTCTAAGACTTGGTAATCTTAGGTCCATTAATTTAATAATCTATTCTAGAGCCAATGCCAAATGAGTGTGTGTTTGTGTATGTGAGTGCGTGTGTGTGTGTCTGTGCATGTGTACACTCAGGTGCATACATACATACATACGAACACACACACATACATACATATATATATACATATATATATATAACACTTTTGTAAAATCTGGGTAATTAATTGATTATTTGATTTTATCTCTTGGTAGCTTTTCACAAGTGTGTGTATGACCGGTTCTCCTCAGATTCTCATCTGCATGGAGGACTACGTCATCCCCTCATCTCTAGCCTGTGCATGCTCAAATCTAACTGGAGTCTTTTGTACCGGCGTGCACACATTGTTTCTTAAGCCAACCTATGTCCTTTGACGGTATGTTTAGCACACTCATAATTAAAGTAACTCTCTGTAGGTCAGGACTTCCCACTGTCCTTTGCTGACTCCTTTCTGCATTCCAAACAGCTCTTTTGCTTCCCCACTTTTCCCCGGGCTTCTCCAACTGTGTTTTGTTGAGCTTTTCTGCACTTACCCTTCCAAGTGTAATTAGATAAAGCATCTTAATTAATTATAATAATAATTTTCATACATGGCTTCCTTTATAAAAATGACATGCCTTACACCTCTCTATGACTTTTTATATTACTGACAGCACAAATGCCCACACATGTGTTCATCTGTGGAGGTCAGAGGACACACTCTGTTGGTAAGCCTCACCTTCCACTTCATTTGAGACAGGGATCTCCTCGTTGCTTTTCAACTGTACACATCAGGGTAGCTGGCCCACCAACAGAGGATTCCTCCGTCTCTATCATCAGTCTAGGAGCCCTGGGGTTACAGATGTCTGTGCTGCACGTCCAGCCTTTACCTGGGGTCTAGGGACTGGAAGTGAGAGCCTCACGCTTGTGTGGTAAGCACTTTCACCCACCGAGTCATCTCCTCAGCTGATAAATTTCCCTTTTGATATTACAAATTCAATTCCATAGATTAGTCGTGGAGGGGGAGGTCAACCCCTCACCCATGCCAGGTAAATACTCTGACCTATATCCCCCACCTAATGTCATATTTGTAACTTTTTAATTTAATTTTACTGTGGTAGGAACATTTAGTATGAGACCTACCCTATTAACAAGCTGCAAGTGTATAATACATCACTGTTGACAAGAGATGCAACGCGCGGGTCTCCAGAGCTTATTCGTCTTGCTTAACTGGGACAATATAATTACTTCTTATGCTCTTAGAGATCCAATGCCAAATTCAAAAATGATTTACCTCCCAACACTACAGGCTTCTTCTGTGCGTGCCTACATATTGACCTATACTGGGAATTATTATATTTATGGATAGTTTTGTCTTGCTGTTTACCATGAACTTAGGAAAAGTAATTATGCCACCCCAATATGGGGACACAGGAAACCAGTGGGCCACAGAGTTGCCACTAAAGTCAAAATATTCCATGTGCATATTGTTTGTTAGAACCTTCTGTTCCCATAGAAAGAATAGGAGTCAGGATGTCCCAAAGCACACAGCACTGTGCTGAAGGAAGGGGTCTGGGGAGTGCCATCTCATTTCCCTGACTGGGTTTTAATGAGGTTGCTCCACGTTCTCCTGGGATGTAAGAACCAGTTTGTAGGGGTGGTTGTCTGTGCTCTACCCCCGAAACACCACCCCTAGTAGGCAGCAGGTAACTGCTAGGTACCTGCCCCCACCCCTGGGGCGTGGCCAAGAGGGCCTTAAGACCTGGGATGCGTACATGCTTGATCTCTCTGCTTGGCTACCTGATGGACTTGGATGTTGAATGCTGGGTGCTGGTGCTGTAGATCAAGGCAGAGTTCTCCAGAGAACCACGTTGGACTGCACCCCACCCCTCCTGGATCCTGCAACCAACTCCCTTATGCTTGTTGTGAGGTAACCCAGAATAAATCCCTTTTGATTATCAGACTCTATGGAATTGCCTCATTTCCAGTTAGTAAATTTCTCAGAAGGTATTTGATCCAGGTGCTGTACATTCTTTGTCAATGTGCAGGAAGGGGGGTTTGTGGCTTTCTATCCATCTATTTTGCTGAAATCATTCAATGCTTGCTTTCTTAAACCCTCTAAGACAGTGGCTCTCAGCGACCCAGAGAGGTGGCTCTGAGGTTAGGCGGCCGGCCCGCGGCGGCAGAGGTGGCGAGTTCGATTCCCGCGACCGCCAGTGCGAGGCATGATGACGTCTTCATGCCTCGAAAAAAAAAAAAAAAAAAAAGACAGTGGCTCTCAACCTTCCTAATGCTGCAACCCTTGAATATAGTTCCTCATGCTGTGGTGATCCCTGACCATAAAGTTATCTACTTCATAACTGTAATTTTGCTACTGTTAGAAATCATAATGCAAATATCTGATATGCAGGACATATGATACAGAACTCCCAAAGCGGTCGCAACCCACATGTTGAGAAACACTGCTCTAAGCACAAACTTTATTTTTTAAAACAAACAAACAAACAACAACAAAACAAAAACAAAACTTTCTCAGGCCTAATGAATAGCTCATGGATCCACTGCTTTTCCAGCACGTAGAGGCCAAGAGTTCAATCTTTAGCAGAAACAAGGCTCCCAAGCCCCTACTGAGACACACATGTGTGTAGACGGAAGTTTCTCCGGTCCTGCCCGGCCCACTGTCTAGAATGAATCTCTTACTTGCATCCTGCCGCCACTTGGTTCCAAGTAAACACACAGAGGCTTATATTATTTACTAACTGTATGGCCTATGGGTCCGGCTTCTTGTTAGCTAGCTCTTATAACTTAACTCAACCATTTCTATTAAGCTCTATGTTGTCATGTGGCCGTGGTATTACCAGTCTGCTGGCATCTTGTTGCTCCTTGGGCAGCAGGCTGGCCTCTCTGCCACTCTTCTTTGTTTTTCTCTCTCTTCAGTACGAATGTACCGCCTCCTCTTATTCTGCCTCGACACTGGCCAGACAGCTTTATCTATCAACCAATTAGAGCCATACATGTTCACAGCATGTAGAAAGACATCCCACAGCACATGTGCATCCTCATGATTGTGTGCCTGCTTCTAAGTGTTGACTGTGGATTGATTCCTTGTAGTCTTTGAAGGGTTAATACAGACAGGAGAAGATGAATAAGAAGTTTTAGGCTGCCGGTTTGGAGTGTAAGTCAGTCATTGGGTTTATGACATGCAATCATTTCTCATTTTTAAATGGTAATAAAGGGGACATGTGAAGAATTCAATAAAATAAGAGAAGTTAAGGCATTGTTGGTGACACTTGAAAATGAAGACATGAGGCCGGGCAGCAGTGGTGCACGCCTTTAATCCCAGCATTTGGGAGGCAGAGCCAGGCAGATCTCTGTGAGTTCGAGGCCAGCCTGGTCTACAGAGCAAGATCCAAGACAGGCACTAAAACTACACAGGGAAACCCTGTCTCGGAAAAAAACCAAAAAAAAAAAAAAAAAAGAAAGAAAGAAAGAAAGAAAAAAGGAAAAAAAAGAAAATGAAGACATGAGGTAGATAATGATACCAGACAATTCTAGCATTTTGGCTAACAAATTATTCTGGCAACGTTAAAAAGGAAGAAACAAAGAGTAGGGTGATTCAACTGAGACACCAACAGGTCCTAAACCAAAGGCAGCTTGTGGAATAAGGGGCCTTCTTTCCCACACACAGGCGCTGTGAGTTACTTTTCCCAGCCTGGAGCACATAGTCTTGGCACCTTAATATGAGGTGGGAGGACTGGGGAGATGGCCCAACAGGTGAGGCGCTTGCCACCCCAGCAGGAGGACTCGAGTTCAGATCATCAAGCCCTCCTAACAGCCAGACATGGTGGCATGTGTCTGTAACCTCAGTGTGGGAGGGTGGAGACAGGTGAATCCTGGAGCCTGGGGACAGCCAGTCTAGCCAAAATGGGGAGCTCCAGTTTCAGTGAGAAAGTTCATCTCAAACTAAAATAAAATGATGGGAGAGCAATTGAGGAAGATCCCAATGTCAACCTCTGGCCTCTATATGTGCATACATACACTTGCATCCACAAGTACATACACACACACACACACACACACACACACACACACACACACGTGTGTATAATGCACACATATATATGTATATATAAATTAACATGGAACATTTCCACCTTCAAGCTCATGAATATTAAACCACCTTTAATGAGTATCGCAGTAGCATCTTTAGGAAAAAGGGTAAAGTTGAATGATTCTGGCTATTTTGGCCTTGTTTTCACACCTCTCTCCACTTCTAAGGTATGGGTTGCAAATCTACAACAGTTCTTAATATACAAGTAAAGACTTTTGTTTAAAAAAAAAGATAATGAAAACAACATAGCTTATCAGCACATTTACATACAAAAACCACTTATGGCTGGCTTATCTTTACATCAAAGTTTGCTTCAAGTATAAAAACGTATTATGACTTAAGATTTCATGGTCGAAAATTATGTCTGTGTAATGCATCAACTAATACTTTCAATACAAAACCAAATGTGAATGTGTCTGTCAACCTATTTCATAAGGCGTAATAAATACAGAGTTATAGAATAGTAGCACTAATTTTGAATTGTTGTAGCTCTATGCGTGGAGGCACCATTCAGAGGACACGGGGAAGTAAACAGCAGTGATGCCCATATTTTGCCCTAACTCCTCAGAGCATTCTGTAGCTCATGCACCAAGGAAGCCAATAAGACAGGAGTGGGCTATGACTATTCGTTCATATTCAGGCTTCCCTGACACACACACCAGCCCTGCTGCACCCTAGTTGATAGATGTGTAGTGGCTTGGTCATCATAAAATATAAAGTGAGCTGCGTGACCTTAAATGACAGTGAAACACCCATTCTCACTTTAGAAAGGACCGAGCCTTTGAAACAAGGACAACAGAAATATCCCTCCACCAAAAGGCTTCCTAATTTATGAAATGGATCCTATAAATTGCGAGGAGAGATGTTGTGTTTTCAGACTCAGAGCCTTAAGTCTAGACAATTTCAGATAGTTTCCCCAGCATATTTCTGTAGAAAATGGGAAAAAATAGTACTATCTGAGTAACCCATTTCAATAGTTGGTCAAAATATCATAATTACTCTTTATAGCTGCCATTTTTCTCATAGCATGAAATCATGGTTCAAGCTTAGGTCGAGCATATAATGATATATTCCCATTTAAATATTTTTTGAATAGCAAAAGTGGTAAAAATTGCAGTTTACAGAATAACCAAACTAATAAGTATTATTTCCATGAAATACATAGCCTCTTATCATCCTTTAACAAATTATCCATAATGCCAGGCATTCAATAAGCACGAGGACCTGATTTTGTATTCTCAGCACCCACATTAAAAAGCTGAGCATGGTTGTCCATACCTGTACCATCAGCACGGGGAGGCAGAGACAGGAGGATACCTGGGGCTCACTGGCCAACGAGACTAGCCAATCAGAGGGCTCCAAGTTCAGTGTGTGTGTGTGTGTGTGTGTGTGTGTGTGTGTGTGTG
>CABHPR010150253.1:0-43741 GCA_902168415.1 Peromyscus melanophrys
GTCAGGCAAGGTACCACCACCAGGGCGGGCTGGGTGAGTGCGGGGCGTCCCGACGCCCCGGACTGAGCCCGGTTGCTCTCGGAAGGGCGATCCTGGGAGCGAAGGGTGCTGCGTGGAACAATAGTGCGGATGAACGGGGACAGCAGGCGACATCCAGGGGGCAAAGCCTGGAGCCAGCGAGGCGGGGGAAGGGTGTGTATCAGAGATGCCAGGCGTCCGGTGCGCGCTGAGATACCCGGCTTTGAGAAGAGCGGGCCTGATGACAATCATGGCAGGAGGAGCGTGTGTGTGTCTGTGTGTGTCTGTGTCTGTGTGTCTGTGTGATAGCAGTGGGGATGGAGGTGGCGGATCCGAGGTGTAGGGGATGACATTTCCAGGAATCCCCGCTAGGATCCCTCCTCTCTGGCTGACTGATGATGGAAACCGTGAGGTGGGCAGGATGCACTTGGTGTGTGAAGTGTAGAGGGAAGCGGTAGGGTAAGGCCGGGTTTGTAAAATCCCGTGTAAGAGTGAGTAGCGTGCTATTGGATCCACGCTCCCCAAACTGCGCCCCACATCCAGCGATCTGCTTTTCCTGACTTGATATGGGAGAGTGTTGGTTATTTCGACCCTGCAAGTCTGAGTGCATACAGTTTCTGTTCTGCTTCTGTTCTTGGGCGGCTGGGTGTAGGGATTCTCGCTTCCCCTTTCCGGGACCCCAGAACTCGGAGATGTGGAAATGAGCGTTTTGCTTTGAGGCACATGGTAGCAAAACAGGATAATGGTTACACCTTTTGAGACTGCCGGTGTCCCTGGTTGTGAAGGGAGCTCTTCTGACACTTTCCAGCTCCTCCTCCGTCGGATCCCTGACTGCCTGACTCTGCAATTTCTATTGTTTATCTCTTGTCTAACCCAAAGAGAAGGGTGTTTAATGGTCACCTTCCCCTCCCCTTCCTGCAACTTTTATCGCCAGACTCTCTTCCACATTTATATTCTGAAAAGCTTTTGACTGAAGGATGGATAGTCTTTGTGTTGCTTCTTTTAGAACGAACTCTGGAGGTGTGTAAGGGGGTGGGGGCCTTTAAAAATAAAAGCAAGAGGTTGGGAGGGATGTCAAAATGAGAAAAAAGCCCATACCGAGAAATGTTTTACGTTCTTCTTGAGTGTTTTTCCTTGGGAAACGGGATACTTTATTTCTACTAACACCCACTCTCCCAGCCTTCACAATGGTTAGAAGGTCCATTTAGGAACTGAAATCTCCAGAGACCCTTGGTGATAAGATCTCCCGTCAACGAAGTCCCGGCTTTCCTACCCAGTGCAGCTCACTCGGAGAAAATTTGGCAAATGTCCGGCTCTCCGGTGATGTCTAGGAACCAGGACACCGAAAAGCATCCAGAGTCTATAGATGCTTAAATTCCTCTGCGTAATAAAGATAGGGCTGGGTAGAGAGAGGAATCGAGATGGCATATTCATGTATGTCCACTGCAGCTTGGTTCCCTGGAGTCTATATTTCTCCTGCAGTAGCCATCAGAGCGAATGCACCTTGATGCTAATAGCCCAGTACTTTATTGAAATCGCGTGAATAGCGTGAGTGGATTAATCTGCTTGGGACACATTTTAGTCATAATATCTTAAATTCTACTGAATTGCTGTCAGAACCCAAATGGGCTGCCCTCGGCCTCTTTGAAAAGCCTGTAATAATCAGGTCTGTACAAATAAATGTACAATACATTGAAACCAAAGATTTATTTCTTTTTCTTAAATTTTTAAAAATTTTGCTCTTTGGGCAAAGATTGCATTATCCCATTGGTACACTGAAAATAATAGAACTAAGGCCTATCCACATATGATTTTTCCTTCTCATTTATCGTTTTTAAAAATTAATGATAATATATGGACCAGGTGCCCTGGAAGCTGTCGATATAAATTGCCCCATGTCCTTCAAGTCAAGCCTTCTAAAATTTTAATGTGAGGTTGTTGGATCTCACCCAAGATTTAAAGGAGGATTCATAAAAATGAATTTTGAATCTTAGTTCTTTACTTTCTTATTGCTTCAGCCATATCTCTTTCTGATGGATTTAAAAAGTCATATAAGAGGTTTTGGTTTCATTATAGTAAAAAAACAAAAAAGTTATTTCTGTATTTGCAAGTAAAACCATATATGTAAATTTCTTATAAGACAGCTCAAGAATATTAGAAATTTCAAGGTAAATAATAACCTGATTAGAAAAAGGATTGCACAGCAGCACAATGGAAGACTTGAGAATTTCTGATTTCCTTTCTCATGTAAATGGGAGGATTTTTCAAATGCCATGCCCTGCTTTTCTAGCGTTTGGCCTGGCGAGGTTAAAGGTACGGCTTGAATCTGTAATTCAGGTTGGTAAATGGCCGTACCTTTCCCTGCAGGCTGCAGCCAGCCATTTGTTTGGCGTGGATGCCCTTTCTTCCCTTAAAGTAGCTTTAATGCCTCGCTCTTCTATTATGAGCTTCTTTTTAAAAGTTTGGTTTTTTTTTTTATTTCAGAAGACTTGGAAGTAAAGGACATTTGAAAATTGACCTGTGGGGCCAAAAGGAATAAACCATGGCGCCACGGGGAAATTGGGCTTTTATGCTACAAGAAAGAAGAAATCGAGAGAACGGGACCGGCAAGCCGTGCAAACAGACTTGTCTTTTAATAAGTTGGGTGGTGAAGGAGAGGGTGATACATCACAGGACTGGCGCAGCAAAGGGAAGGAAGCCTTACTTCATAAGCCTGGGCTATAAATCAATTCTGAGAAAGGGAGATGTGAGTGGGAGGCTACGGTGATAAAGCCTTCAAGATGGTGGGCCACACCAGGTGGAGGCAGGACTCCTGAGACGGAAACAGGAACTGAGATGGAAGAAAAGGAAGGGCAGGTGGAGGCTAGGAGTAGAATGGCAAAGGCTTGTGGGACTGTGGAAAATTGGCGTGAGTGGATGGCCCTCTCCCAGCAAGGAGGGCTTCTCTCTGTGTTTGAGTTTGTAGAGGACGCACCAAGCCCTAGGCTCTGAAAACTACTTCGTTTTTGCAGTAGTCAGCATTGAGTATTGCTAAATTCGGTGGGGGTTCCATCCCTTATTCTCCAGGAAAGAACTTTTAAAATTGCCTCCATTTGAAAGCCTTCCTATGAGAACTTTCTCTGGAGGATCTTTGGGTTAGATAAATAAGGCTTATAATAAAATAATGGGGAAAACAAGCCTTTCTTTAAAAAAAAAAAAAAAAGACAAACTTTTCTTATCTATTACAGCAAGATATGGCTTTTACAGTGAAGTGTAAAGTTGATTTTTTCAAAACTCTATTATAGCACCTTACCCGACACCACACCCATCATAAGTATTCAATAGATTTTTGTCACATGAATTCATGAATAAATTAGTTGTTTTAGTGAGTTAAATATAGCCTCTGAGATCTGAAATTTCAGAATTTATTTAAACAGTGGATATCCAATGAGTTGAATCCTGTGACCTGTATAAGGTTATGGTAATATAAACCTGATTATGTATTCATACCGGCTACTACACTGATCTTGAAAAACAAAGACACTGTTTTCCATAAAATACTCATGCTTGCTTGAGACCCTTGAGTATGATGATTCCAGATGAGATTCTACTACTTTATCTGTAGCTAATGATCTTTTCAAGGTTTGAATGATGGAATTTGGTTGTACTTTTAACAAAGACCAAACACCCTCTATGGGCCAGGCTAGCCGAAAGGATAGAGGTAGAGTAGGGAAGTTGGAAGAGTCCCTAGCACCACAGAGCTTTTAGTGGGAGGAGCCTACAATGAAATTAATAGGTGGCCTTCTATGTCATGTATGAATAAGAATAAAATGGTGGGCGAGGGAGCAGGCAGATGGTTCAGTGCCTGAAGTGCTTCCTGGGCAAACAGGAGGACCAAGGCTTGGCTCTCCAGAACCTACATGAGTGTCAGGTTGGCGTGGTGGCCGACCTGTAATTCCAGCTTCAGAAGACAGCCGGGATTCCCCAGAGCATCCAGAGAGATGTGCCATATCATCAACCTCTGGGTTTGATTAAGAGACCTTGCCTCAAAATAATAAGGGAGGAAAGCAATTGAGGACAAGTCCAGCATCAATCTAGGGCCTCCTCGGGCATGCACATGCAAGCATGCATACGTGTGGGTACATCTCAAATCCACAAACACATGAAAAGAAGGGAAGAGGGGGAAAGAGAATCAATCAGGCAAGGCAAGACAGTGGGGCAGTGTGTGTGTGTGTCGGGTGTGTGTGTGTGTGTGGGGGGGGGGGGTGATAGCATATAGGAAAGCCAGGGAAGACTGTAAACAGACACAGGTTAAAACTGAGAGGAAATGAGCTGTATCAATGTTTGAGAGAAGGGCTGGAGGTAGGAACATGCTTTGCAAGTTCAAGGGTCAGCAGGGCAGCACATTTGGGCTCTGTGGTTTACCTGGGACATATGGCGTCCCACCTGATTGAAGGAGCAGCCACTTAGAGAAGCATCTGCTTTGCCTTTCGGTAGTAAATCTGTCACCACAAGGCTCAGTCACCATGTACCAAACCGTGCTGACCTGAGAGGCAATACTGGGTTTCTGAAGCGGTCCATGTTCTCAGCCAAACATGTTAAAACTAGAAAACCTGAGCGGGACAGTGGGCAGCAATGAGAGCCTAGTCTGTCAAGAAACAGTCCCTCTGCTGGGAACACTCTGAAGTCCGAATCCTCTCTAAATGTGGTATTCTCACCTCCCCCGCCCCCCACTTCAAGTCCTATTTGCAAGTGTGAGGTCCTCGAGGCTAGACCTCTGTTTTGTTCTAGTGACTAGACCCCATAACACACAGGACAGCTGTTTGCATTAACAGGAGGTCATTAAGTACTCACTGTCAGTCATTAAATACTGATTCCAATCATCTCACAACCCAGGTATAAGGGATGAGGGTATGACTCTTTTAGTTTGCTTTCTGCAGACAGCTAGCAGCTTTCCAAAGCAGGACAGGAAATCACCATATGACACTGATGTCATTTATGTATTTAGACCCTGGAACAAGGACTTGAGTCCAGATAGTTTCATGGGAAGACAAGCCCAAGAATTACAGAGAGTGAAGAACACGAGACAAAGAAAAGAAGCAAGCCAGTAAGAGATGAGTTAATGAACAGGTCACTGCTTTGAGCAGTTGAGCTGTAGACCATGCTTAGACTTAATTACACACCAGAGGATGGGGACCAGAGATCTTTCCCCATCTTTTCCCCTGCAGAGGAACTTTAAGCCCCCTTCACTTTCAGGTTGCTGGTATAAGCCTGAGCACTGTTCAGAAGTTCTGAAACAGAGAAACAGACAGAGTGAACTGGCTGGAATGGAGAGTTGTGTGTGGGGCCCACAGTCAATCAAAGTTATAGATAAACTCAGAAGTGGCCTGAGGAGGCCCTGAGCCTCTGTTGCATATGACATAGAGACACACCATAAGGAATTTTGTTTGACAGATTAAGAATTGGTTTGATAGCAATTATTGGTTTTTTAATATAGAGATTTAAATGACTTCAACAACTGCCCATATTCCATTCATTCATAAGCCAGACATTGACAGCTCTCAGTACTGGAGATGCACATCATCCTCAGTTCTCCTGTGTAAAGTACTCTTGATTATAAGGTCGTCCCAAGTTTTCCAAAAAAGGTTTTGAAAAGGGTTTCATGGCCATTTGAATATGTACATTCTAGTAATATAAGCAAATGGTGAAATATCTGCGTGTACCTAATATGTTATTTACCTGCATATATCTAAAGTTGTATATGTAAAACTAATAATTTGGAAATGGAATATCTACTCTCGAACAATATGAAATCATTTATTCTCATAAGCCTTAACTTCTGTGCTCGCTAGTTTTGTCAACTTGACACAAACTAGTGTCATCTGGGAAGAGGGAACCATCTGACTGGCCTGTGGGCATGCCTCTGTGGCATTTTGCCCATTAATGATTGATGAGGGAGGGTCCAGCCTACTGTGGGCAGTGTCACCCCTGGGCAGGCACCTGGGCTGTATACGAAAGCAGGGCGAGCAAGCCATGGCGAGCAAGCCAGTAAGTAGTGTTCCTCCATGGCTTCTGCTTCAGTTCCTGCCTGCAGGGTCCTGCCCGGACTTCCTTCAGTGATAGGCTGTGGCTTGGATGTGTAAGCCGAATAAAGCCTTTCCTCGCACAAGTGGGTTTGGTCACTGTTTTATCCACAGCAGCAGAGAACAAAGTAGGGCAAGGTCGGAGCATGTCATCAGGAGACCACTTGGTCTCTATCCGCTTCCTTCCTTCCTTGGGATATGATGACGCTGCTTGAGTTTCTGTAATATTAGCCACTACACACTCGGTGCTCAATTCCAGAACACAAGAACATCTCTTTCTTCTTCCTACAGGAGTACCATGATGTCCCAACCATGATTCCCCATGGCTGCATACTGTGGTAACCCACTAGGTTTCCTAGTGGCTGTACCCAGCAGGACTGCATAAGAGGTTGATTGGAACACAGGCCTGGGTACCAGGTGTTTGTAAGAGTCTACATTTGACTGTAACTAGCAAGGGGGAGGTCTTTTGCTCTACCCTTTGGCATTGTTATAAATAGACCTTTGGACTAAAGTTCGGGGCCCATTTGGACAAGGATCCAGGCACACCTGAGTCTATCCTGTGTTCTCTCTCTCTCTCTCTCTCTCTCTCTCTCTCTCTCTCTCTCTCTCTCTCTCTCTCTCTCTCTCTCTCTCTCTCAGTTTCTTATCCCTGATTCCTCAAGAGTTCCTGGGGTAAATAATGGTGGGGGCTGGTCCCCCACAGTATACAGATATCTAGTAGAGGGAATTGCACAGCTCCTCTCAGGAATATCTAATTAAATCTTAACCCCATTTCCTTTTAGATACAGCTGTTGATGGTATCTCAACTACATGGCGTCCATAAGCAGCCCTTTCTTGTACTGACTGGGGTTGTTTCAGGCTGTCTTCTCCTGGTAGTTGTCAGGCAGCCCCTGGAACACTGTGTGTGGCTTTTCCTGCAGCCCGAAGTCTCGCAGCTTAGCTGTTGTTGACATGGTCTCTCCTTTACATTCAGTTACCATCACCACTGCATTCATGACTGCTCGCTTTTCAATGCCATTGTCTCACAGCTAATAGGCTTTGGGGTTTCTGACAATCAGAAGAAAGTCATTTAGAGAATGCTCTACAAAATGGGGGGACATCATAGGCACTTAAGCATAAAGCAGACTTTTTTCTTTCCTTAAATGTATTGTTTTTGGGTTTTTTTTTTTTTTGGAAATGGCAGTTTCGTTTTATTTTGGTGTCTGTGAAGTGACCATGAGAAGCTGTCAAGGTACGATTGTGGCAAAGCTAACTCTGCCCGCCAGGTTTCTCTAGACATTTCCTCTTCTGTTCCATGGTGTACTCATTAGTGTACAATCAGTGTGAAAAATAACACTGGTGTGCTTCGTAAAGGAGCCGATTGCTCATCCTTCCAGATGATGTCAAGATCGATGTGCCTGACTTTTGATGAGTCTTCCTCTCCTGAGCAAGTTCCTATTTATTAATAGTTACATATTATTTAAATAAGTATACTTGACAAGGGATACCTAAGTATCCTTTCCCCACAAACAGTAGCACTATTTTGGAGACAGGATGTTGCCCCAGCTGCCTTTGAACTAGTCATCCCCCTGTCTCAGTCTCCTTTAGTAGCTAGGATTGCAGGCCCACTGGGCCTATCAAAGTTTTAGCATATTTTAGTGCAGTGGGAAAGTTTGTTACTTAAAGATGTTCCATTTAACAAGAAGAATCACCTCCCACTTTTCTATTTGATGAGTTAGGACCATTGCTCTAGACTACTGCAGTGGTTCCCATTTGGTTGTAATGGATTCTTACATGTTTGGGCCACGATTCTTAGCAAGAATACAACTTACAATAGCATGGCCTATATAAATGATTGTGTGTGAACACACACACATACACCACTGAAACACATGTGTGCAACAATATCTGTCTCCAGTTATGTGTGATGCATGCTGTTTTCTGCCCTGTTCTGCTCTATTTTGTTCAGGTTTGCCAGCACACTAAACTGATTTCAGCACTAATGGGTCCTGACACACAGTGTCAAACACATTGCCCATTATATTAAACCAGCCAGAAGAGTACTTATTTTCTTATAATATGAAATAATTTCGTGTCTGAAGGGTTTTACCATTTGTTTCAAATCATTAACATATTTGGATATTTGGTGATGTGGGTATAGATGTCACCACACTCAGAAAGGGAAACTTTGTTTTCAAGTATATGTTTTATTTCCCAAAGAAGAAATTATGCAAAGTTTTGAAAAGTATGTAAAATCGAATGATGAGATTGGCTGGTTCCTAGCTAAATCTGGCGGCTTTCTGAGAATGTGACCCCAAGAGTGTGGAGTGTACTCCTCTCTCCTCATGGCTCTTTCCTGACCCTCTCCTTGTGAGCCCCTCCCCAGACCTGCTTCCCTGTAGTGCCTGGGTGTTGAGTCCAGATGATTAATTCTAATTTTAGTTTACTGTACTTTTCCTAGTTGTGGAAATAGTTTTTATATCCACTTTTCTCCCAAGTGACCTGGAAATACAAGAATCTTTTTGCCTGAACTGACACCTGGGGACGTTTTGTTCTGCAGGAGCTAGAAGTTAGTCCATATATGAAGGTTTCCATAGTGACGGGCTGAACAAAAGCCTAACTGAATCTCTGTGTGTTGCCGAGGATTGAACCCAGAGTTTCATGTGTGCTAGACAAGCGTCCTACCAATGAGCTGCATTCCCAGCTCAAGGCTGTGTTCAAGTATGATTGCATAATTTATGGCTGTCCAGTTGTGTAATGGGCATACATATCAAATCCTTCTCCACAATCTCAGTGTGTTCTCAGCGCAGTGACCACACATTAACACGAAGGGGTGCCAGGTATTATGGTATTACACACCATCTACACGCCTAACTCAACTTTGCCTCTTCATGATTTAACGACTTCAAAACTGCATCAGCAGAAAAATTATAGCTGAGACGGAACTTTGAGACCCACAGTGGTTTCCTCAGAAACCAAAGGACAAGGCAAAGGGAACTTTTCTGAGGTCTATGCATAGCAACGAGGCTAGATTCTGGTCCCCAAGTCTCTTCTGTCCTTCTATCCTCACAGCAGTCTCTCACCTTATCTGCTCAAGCTGGACTCTCATTTATGATGCCTTCACCCGTGTGTGTGTGTGTGTGTGTGTGTGTGTGTGTGTGTGTGTGTGTGTGTAAGAGAAAATGTATGAGTGTGAGTGTGATAATGTGTGAGCATATGCAAAAGAGTGTGAGTGTTGTGAGTGTGTAAGAGGGTTGTGAGTGTGTGTGAAAGAGTAAGAGTGTGTATGAGTGTGTAGGTGTGTGAATGTGAGTATGATAATGTGTATGAGTGTGTGTGAGTGAGTGAGTGTGAGAGTGTGAGAGTGTATGTGTTTGAGTGAGAGAGTATGTGCGTGTGATATGTGTGAGTGTGTGTAAGTGTTGTGAAAGTGTGTGTGAGTGTGTATTGCATGGATACCTCTCCGGTCTGGATATCATGGACTTGAAAAGACTCAAGACCAGTCAGAATATGGTGCCAGCCAGCATAAACTACCAGCAATGAACATGGCTGCACCTCAGCTTTCCCAGCTTCCAAAGAGCAGTAATGAAACACGGCCTACCCACTGCTCCCTACACTGCCCTTGGGAAAGCTAAGTGAGACCCAAAAGGCTAAAGTAAGATAGACACACCGCTTCCTTCATAATGATGCTAAGCAAAAATGACTCCTAGTCCTTAGCTCGCCTTCCTCTACACCAGCGCTTGGCAGGCCCTTCTGTGGAGAACCAGGGAGTAAATAGGTTCCGTGTGGCACGTGGTCCCTGTCACAGTTTCTCAGCTCTGCTGCTGTAGCACGGAAGCAGCCCTTGACACCGTGAAGGCCAGAGAGCCATAGCTCGTGTTCTGACAAGTGGATTCAAGGATGCTGGAACTGCATAAGATTTTCACATGTCAGAAGAGTTTAACTGCTCTTTTTTTTTTTTTTCCCAGCTATCTAAAAAATAGACCTGTTTCAGTTCTTAAGCAGTACAGTGCCAGGCAACTGGGTAGGCTTGTCTCAGAGACCTGTTTGCTGACCCATGGTCTGGGTTTTCCTAGGGCTTTGCCTCACCCTAGAGTCCACTAGGTCCGGTCCTGCCCGCTCTGTACATACAGTGCACCTGTGCACACACACTTGCGGTGCGGTAAGTATTCATACATTAAACGGCGGGAAGAGACCCTTGTTTGTCTGTGCATCCTGTTTATCTGTCTATGAAAGGAATTCTTCCTTGTCTCTAACAAACCTTTGGGAGTGACAGAGTTAACATTTTGTGATTCAGTTTAGGGGCTCAGAGTCCTGCCTTAAAGTTTTACCCCCTCTGCTATCTACCATAAAAGGAAAAGAATGTCAGGGAAGAAGGAAGGAAAAACAAACAGACAAAACAAAACCAAGCCAGTATTTCAGCAGGCGAGAGGCTTGTTGGAGAGCGACTGCAGTGGCCCATGCCTTGCTTCCATCTCTGGCCTTTCTGTCACTCAGGCAGCCCTGCAGCAGTTCTGGGCTTGGCCGGTCAGGAGCTCTGCTTTTCACTGTGATTTCCTCAAAACTGGACACAGGACCAGAATTCCACACCCGCTACTCAGAAAGAGAGCTTAATAGAATGTAGTTACCTTTTCTAGGTATTGAGGAACCATGCATGTTTTCTCTCTGGAGAGCAAGGACTTCACCATAACTCCTGTCTCACTTAAGAATAATCTCGACTTCAAGCTTGGAAATTAGATTATTAGGAAGTATATGAATTTTAACTCATCTTATCAAAGTGGGGTGTGCAAACACTGGATGATAAAGTTGTGGTTGCATGCATTTCCAGTATCTGTGTTAAAAACAGGTTATGTTCTGATGACATATGGTGAGGTTATATCCTGATAAACCTACTACAAATCGAAAATAAGTAGAAAACACTTTCACTACCCTTAATCTACTGAACATCCTGGCCTAGTGACATACTTCATTGTAGAGCATCCACTGCTTGCCCTTGAAATCTTGTTTGGTTGGGAGCTTCAGATCCATGTCACTTCCCACATCCTGAGAGTATGCCACCAATGTGTCAGCTCAAGAAAAGATCCATATTCACAATTTGACAAGTGTGCTTTCTACCAAATGGATATACATCTGTATCATCACAAAGAGAGAAATCGTAAAACTAACTATTGTAACTTAGAGACCATCTGTATATAACTCCATAATAAGGCATTTTGTGTGTGTGTGTGTGTGTGTGTGTGTTGCATGCATGTATTTAAGGGGCTGGAAGAAAGGACTTTACTAGATAGTCGAGTTCAAAATCATTAATACTATAAATTCCTCATTAAAATTTATTAAGAAAAAGAACAATGAAGTCAATTTTCAAGTAGGTACTTTATCTTAGCCTGCCAAAACACTAATTTGCTATAACTTGGAAAAATGCATGGTATGTGTAAAATAAATTGTAAAGTGTGCTTTTGACTTGGCATGCATTATGATTGCTATGGCAGATGATGTCTCCTCTTAAAGACAGAATGTAAGCGAGTGTTACAAGTGTGTGTTCCATGCAAATGCTGTGAGATCTCTAAAGCCTGCTCAGGGAAGAGCAGAGGACGAAAGGCTCAGGATTCTGGTCCTATTATGTCTAAGCTGTTCCACGTGAGACACAACACAGTGCCTACCAGCTGTGCAAAGACTGTTTGCAAAATTACTCTTAGTGAATGAATGCTGAGGGGCGGGGCGCTAGGGGAGGGCAGGCTTGGAAATCACTGGGTGGTGGTGGGTAGCTAATTATCCATCTGTCGCCAGCGTCTCGGGTGGAAAGAGGCTCCCCTGGTAGAAATGGAGACTGTGCTTATGAAGGTGAGTGATTTGGGCTTCCTATACTGTGTTATCTGTGCATCGTACTCACCACGTCCCTTCCTTTCCGCTCCCCTCTTTCCTCCTCCCACGTGCAAAATGACAGTGTACTTATTTCCATCTCTTTGTTTACTTTGATGGCTCTAGTTTATGCTGAAGGCTTTTAGCCGATGGCTGGCTGTCACTGGTTGTCCATTCTCAGGGCTGTGACACTAAAAGCTGCCTAGAAGATCTGTGGTAGCTGCTGAAGACTGGGTGTTGCCGCTGCTCAGACTCTGTAGAAGCAGACGCAGAGAATGGAGTTTGTGTGGCTCTGGGCTGCTTTTCTAAGGAGCCGGCTCTGTCGGGGAACCTGAGAAGGGAAGGGGAAGAAGGCTAGCTAGAGTGTGATCTCAAAGTGCCTTGTAGGGTGACCTCACAAGGGGCTCAGGGTGGCCGCTCCACTTCAGCATTTAACTGCTAAGCCAGGGAGATTTCTGGTTCCTACTATCCGCCTGTCAGACACTGGTAAAGGGTTCCAGCCCGTTGAGAAGGAACTCTGCATGCTGCTGCTCCAGGTGACAGGTGTGTTGCAGAGCCCTGCAGCTACTGAATTTGTCCAGTGGACCCTCTGTTTCCAGAATTTGCTTCATGCTATTCTTTGATAGGCTTGTAGCACTAGACTCTACAGTCTCACCATTCCAAAGAAATGTGTTGACATCCCTGGTTTGAATTTTCTCTCATATTCTCTTTGCAGACATATAGCTGATCTCCATCTTATACTCATTAAAGTGGGTTCTTGAGAGGAAAGGGATAAATACATTTAGTCTGTTTGCCATCTTCAATCAGTACCACCCAAAACAAAAGCCAAAAGCGGACTTTACAACTTCAGTAGAAAGTTAGTTTGTTTGCAGGCTTAAAATTTTACACCCCTGGGGCTGGAGAGATGGCTCCATGGGTTAAGAACTCTTCTTGCTCTTTCAGATGATCCATGTTTGTTTGCCAGCACCCATGTAAGGCAGCTCACAACGGCCTGCAGTTTCAGCTCCAGGGGTCTGATATCCTCTTCTGGCCCTTGAGGAACTACACTCATATCCATTTAACCTATACACAGACACACACCTACACTTAAAAATACAATTTAAAAATCCTTGTTAAAAAATACATATATGTATATTCCTGTAATTTCACGAAAAGGGGCCCAGTAATTGGTAATTAGCCAATCTAAGCATTACAAGGAGACCATTGTATTGGTCAAAACAAATAACTATAAGCTGTTGTGATCATTAGATGGGTAGCAAGGACCCATGGCTATGGTGATATCTTAGGGCTAAGTGAAGCTGCTTCTCTTACCCAGGGTTTTGCATATCAGCACCAGACACAGGCCAATGAACTTGTGGAGTCAGCTGGAACATAATCTACCTCCCATGTTGTCACACCACGGTTCATTTGTAGAACTGAATCATAATCAGGAAACAAAGCAGTCACTTTGGCAGGATCAGAAGGCTCTGTCTTGCTGTTCAAGAGGTCTCAGAGACACTGCCCTCTGTCCAGAACAGGGTAACTGGGTGATGGATTGCTGGGGTGCACAAGGCAGTATCTCAAGCTCTTCAGAGCTCCTCGGTACCACTTCCTTGGGTTGGCTTCTCTTTGTTAGAAGAAAGACTTGGGGAAGTCCCTTGGGTTTCCCTATTTCCCTGTTCTTCTTAAGTGGCAAAAAGTCAAATCCAGACTATCAGTCATGGAATACAATCTAGTATCACAATAGAAATTCAAAACTCCTATCCAATCTTAATTAACTATTATAGCATCGTTTAAATATAGTAGAGAGTAGAAATATCAGGTGTCTCCTTCGTTGAGTTTTTGCATAACTAAAACCTATATAATTAGCACTTGGGTCATGATCTAGAACAGAGCCCCAGAAGCCACCTCAGGTCCCTTCTCAGTCACTGTTACTCTACTCCAAAGATAGGCTCCATTCTGACCTCTGTCACCCGAGAGCAGTTTCATATACGTGGACTTGTTTAATACACAGCATCTTTGCCTGTCTTTGTTTACTATTACGTTAGACATTCAGCTGTCCTGTGTATTCGTAGTTTCTTCTCTTTGCTGTCTAGTCCATGTATGAATATACTGTTTACCCACTCTTCTCTTAAAGGACACGGATCTTGCGCCATTGTGAATATTCGTATACATTTATTTTGGTGTGTACACATACTGAATTTTGTAGGGTGCATGTTGAGGAGGGGAATTGTGGGTCACAATATAAGTATGTATTTATCTTAAGAGATTTTGCTGATTAGTTTTCCAAAGTGGTTGTACCAGCCCGTTTCCACTCCCCAGCAGCAGTTCATTGCTCCATGTCTGCAGCAGCTCCTAGCGACTGCTCAGGGTGTAGTAGTGTTAAACTTGTCAAGATTTAAACAGGCTCTTCCAGCTCAGGCAGGCTGCTCCTGTGGGGCCCACATTAGAACCAGAGGAAACACACACCCTGCTCCCTTGGCAGTGGAAAGGTCTCTGCTGCTAGCATAGTCCCTGCTCTGTGCTTGCCCACAGAGGTCTGACTAGCCTTGGTTCTTCTGACAGCATTTCGGAATCAGAGGCCGACTTTATGAGGCCTGCCTGCACTGACCTCCTGGAGTTTGTCTTGAAGGCGTCCTTTCCTGGTGTTTTAGTCTCCTGAGGCTGCTGTAACAAAACACCTGTCTGACTGGGAAACTTAAGCAGTCATGTGTGTTCTCCCAGTCTGGTGGCTGGAAGTCCAGGTCTGAAGTTGGTGGATCTGAATTCTCTGGAAGCTTCTTCCTTGGCTTGCAGATGGCCACCTTCTTGCTGTGTACTTACATGGTCTTTCCTATCTGTGCATCCCTGGCAGCTCCTTTAGCAGATGAAGACAAAGGATTTTAATGGATGAAAGCACAAGTCATACCACCCTTATTCCTCTGTTTGCCTTAGTTGTCTTTACCAGGACTTCATCTATAATCATGTTAGAGGTTTTGACGTCGGTAAATAACCTTTGTGGGTTACACAGTTCAGTCCATAATACTTGGCTTTGTGTGTTTGTGGGTGGATCACTCTGCCAACTCTCCAATAACATATGGAATAAGCAAAGGGAAAGTAATTTTGTTAAGTTCATGTACAATCAGTCATAATTTAAACTACTACTTGAGAGTGGTTTTTGTTTGTTTGAGACAGGGTTTCTCTGTGTAGGCAGCCCTGGCTGTCCTGGAACTCACTTTGTAGACCAGGCTGGCCTTGAACTCACAGAGATCCTCCTGCCTCTGCCTCCTGAGTGCTAGGATTAAAGGCTTGCACCACCACACCTGGCTCTTGAGAGGGTTTTTATAACAGAAGTAAAGCACATACATAGAAAGATTGATGAATTTTGCATATATAGAGATAAATGTAACCACTCCTCAAATAAAGATATATAATAGAACATTGTTTGCATCCTGTAAGATTTTTTCTTGCTCTTTCCTAGTCTGTACCTGTTTCTTCTTCAACAGAGAGCAAGGAGGAACCTGGGTCCTAGAATTTTTTTTGAGAGCATGCCCCCCAGTTACATAAAGACCTCCCATCTGGTCCCCTAATCTTAAGCATTCTACCCCTTCCCAATACCAAGCTTCAACTCCTGAATCTTTGGGAGGGGTTCAAGATCAATCTACAGCAATCATATATACCAGTAATACAGTTACATCATTTTTGACCTGTATTATTTTATGTGACATAATTTCTTTGAGCTCCATCCATGATGCTGTATACATTAGTAGTCTACTTATTCTCATTAATATATGACATTCAGTTGTGTAGTCACACCACCATTTGTTTATCCATTCTCCCGTTGATAGACAGCTGGGCTCTCTTTCATTTTGGGCTAATATGAGTTAGCTACTATGAACAATCTTGCTATCTATCCTTACTCATATGTCTTGGTATATATTTAGGAGTTGAATTCCTTGGACGGAGAGATAGTCATATGTCTACTGGAAACATTTTACTCCACTGTCTTTTTAAAGTTTTTACAAGTACCATTTGGGTTGACATTGTGTGTGTGTGTGTGTGTGTGTGTGTGTGTGTGTGTGTGTGTGTATGAATGCTAAGCAGTGTCTTACCACTAAGCCCTAAGTCTTTTTTCTTTACACTTGGGTGGTTGTGAGTATGTGTGCTCTGCTTCAGTACAATGACTTGTTGAATTGGGTTGATTTAATTGTGAAGCACAGCTAACTGAATTTAATTTTGTTCTTTATGTATCAAAGGTAAACAAGGTCATATGCATGTGGATTCACTGGATATGAACAGGTTGTTACGCATATTTGAGGAATGTTTTTGTCACACTCTGTTAAGCCAACAACCATCCTCTAACAGGCATTTTGTTTGTTTTATCTGAATCAATAAGGTTATTCATTCAGAATATTTTCATTAAAACAGCTCTATGTGAAAGAAAACAAGCCAGTGGATATTTCAATTTTGACATTTTAGTTTTAAGCTTTGAGTTCTATTGTGACCAAAATATAACAGCTTCAGCCAGAAGGCTCTGAAGGCTCTGAAAACAGTAATAACGAAATGGCAGGTGACTATGTACTGCTTGCAGTGGACAGCATGAGACCCTGCACAGAGCATATAACAAGTACATCAGCTCATCCAGTCCTCATGACAGTGCTACAGGATGTGCTGCCGTCACCAACCTCCTTTAACAGATGAAGACAAAGGATTTTAATGGCTGAAAGCACAGAGAGGTTGGGTGACCTGCCCAAGGTGGGAGAGTCAGCACACGCCAGAGCCAGGATTTGTATGCAGCTCTAGAGTCTGTGCGCACATAACCAACAAACTGCACTGCTTTTTAACTCCGTCTCTTTAAACCTTTGGATTACACATGGGGAGGAGGTCCTGGGAAAGAGCATTTCTTTCTCATTTAGGGGCATTTCTCAGCTTTCGAAGGAAACAGCTGAAGGCTTCATGATTGCTTTAACAGAGTCCATTAGTCGGGTGTTTGAAGGATGTCATCCTGCTATCACTGTCTTCAAAGAGCCCATCAGGACAACACTGCCCCCCCCCCCACCATGTACTCTACGAGGTCACACCTGGGGATTCTGTTAGAGGAGGACATTATTCCTCCAGAACCTTGGAGACCCTGAAAAGCCAACCTTTACCCATGTCTGTGTGTCACAGGGCACATGGCAGTGCCAGCATGTTACAGGGAGACCCATCCTGTGCTGCCTGTCTGGGGAGGTGACTTGGGTGGAGAGGAGAGCCTGCACCAAGACTTTGGGAAGGAAGACAGGAAGACGTGTCTGCAGGAGACAGTGAGGGTCAGTCAGCTCCAGGCCAGAGCTCCAGGGCACCCTAAGGATCCCTCTTTATTGTGCAAACAATAGGAGGCCATTTTAGCATTTCAAATAAAGACCCGATCAGATCTGTGACCTTCTCTGATCCTAGACTGGGAAGGGGCTGGAAGAGAAAACTCTGTTCCAATTTTACAGAGCGAAAAGTTGCTACTCATTCAGAGACTGCTGCAGATGTGAGAGGAGCTGTGGAACATGCTGGAATGAAGCACACTGGGTGCAGGAGGCCAGGGAATAATGAGCAATGAGCTAGAGGAAGGATCCCCAGGTTTCAGTCACTGAATAAGAGGTGAAAATTTTTTAAATTATTTAGTTGGAAGGGTAGGTAGGGATAAAGAATACATTCAGGTGTGTATGGGGCCCCTAGGAAAGAGTGTAAGTTGGACTCCTGTACATAAGATCTAAAACTCCAAGAGGGCATTATGCACCAGTAGGTATGCTAATTAAACATCACAGGTTTAGAAATTAAACTCATGGACCGAGTAGATGTTTTGAGTTTTGGGAGATGAAGTACTCTCAAAAGCATGGAGGGACTGGAGAAATGGCTCATTGGATAGGAGAGCAAGGGCTCCAGAGGACCCAGGTTTGGTTCTCAGCACCCATATGGTAGCTCACAACCCTCTGTAGCCCCAGTTCCAGGGGATCCAATCCCTTCTGGCCTTTGTGTGCACAGACACGTATATACGAGCAAAACACCCGTACACATAAATTTTTTTTTTTAAAAAAGCAGCATGGAGCTAGGTACGGTAGTACATGCCTGTAATGCCAGAAAGGGAGAGAATGGGGCAGGAGAATCATTAAGGCCAGTCTGAGCTTCATACACAGAAGCAGAAAAAACAACAAAGCAAAAACCCATCAACACGGATAAGAGCTATAGCAGGCTACCGGGGGAGGGGGGCGGAGTTGCCCTGTGCAAGGCACATGGCTCTAGGGGAGGAGGCTGCCTTGAAGTCCTCAGACTGTAGGACTTGGTGATGGCTGGATGTTCTGTGCCCTCAACATCGAAAAGCTCTTTATGGTTTAAAGCTACATGTCACCATTGTGTTGTGAACAGATAGGCTGAGAAGGGAAATGGCTGAGCAGCTGTGGTTTACTGGTTTGTAAGTATTTAATGTTTTTATTGGTTATCTAAGTGGGTGGTGTGTAGAGACACATGTGAGCGTGTTTCCATGTGAGCCTGGAGAGTACTGAAGTTTGCAGCCTTCTGTGCTGGTTTACAAGCAAAGCGACCTGGGGCAGACCTTTCCATGCGCAGGGGAGTGTATTCAAGTGTTCCCTGTCACTCATGTATCCGACCCAGTCTCCTGAACAGTCTCATTCTCCATTTCTCTCAATCACCACGCCTGGTGAGAAATGCCCAGGCCAGGAGCCCCTTGGTCAGCAACTTCGGGGAGCTGGGAGGAAGGGTTAAGCAGTCCTGGCCTGTGAGCACTGTCTCTACCAACCCCACCCTGGTCCCCCAGCACCAGCCACCGGAAGCCCAGGCAGTGCTCCACACCTTGTTCAGAAAGGGCTACTCAAGCTTCACCCCTCACTCTGCACTGTGTGTTGGGTTTCCTGGAAAACAATTCTGCAAGAAAGGTTTAGGGGAGAACTGTAGACAGCCCAAGAGAGGTTGCTGCTTTTGCATGACTGTGGCCTTACATTTCTATAACATATGTTCTGGTGCTTTTTCTGAAAGCCACTTTCATTTGGTGAGGTTTATCTTTCTGTTTAATGGCAAGAGTGTTTGAAATTACTGCTTTCGTGACCTTGAATTATAGCCTCGAGAGGACACAGTCAGGAAACCCGAGAAAGAAGGGACTGGCTTTGGTTACTGTCCACCTCGAAAGCTGCCAGATGAAGATTATGTATAATCTCTGGCATTTGGCTGCCTACTTCATTGTTTTTAAAGCATTTGCAATATACAGCTACCTTGTAAAATGCTGATAAACTTTTGGGAAGACCCATGTGTCTTTATGGATTGATTTTAAGAATCATAATTTATAAGACGTCCTTTATCTGAGGGAGGCAAGAAATAGTGTAGGAACAGAGGAAGAACTGAACTTTGGTTGCTAGGGCTGGCTTCTCATACACTTTATGAAGAAAAACATTAAGCAGTAATAAGCTGTCTATGGTTGAATACTGTCTGCTTTCTGGAGGGGAAAAAACCCCACCTTATAATAACCAATAAAATGCCACACTGCTACTGAAACTTCTGGCCTGAGCATCAGGTTTTTATTTGGTGACTGGGGTCCTGCGCTCCTGTTTCTAATGTACTGAATCATTCTAGAGGGGTCTGAATATTAATTAATGGTACATTTTCTCCAGAGTCAGTGAAGAGAGGGCTGCATGCAGGATCTGCACGTAGCGGTGAGCTGTGTGTTTCCTCCCCCTTTACTGGCAAGCTAGAAGAGTGTGAGCCCCTCTCTGTCCCGGGGCTTACTCAGGAAGGCACTGAGGAGCCTAAGGAAATAGTGTCTGGCACAGATTCCTGGGTTCCTGAGTGAATGGAGCTACTATAACTCCATCCTCAATTCTCTTCCTGCCATGATTTAAATGTCCCCTCCAGCACTGACACAGGAAGTCCTCATTATCAATGGGAGGGACGTTTGAGGACAAAGGGGTTAGATAAAGTCACCAGAGAGGTGCCTACCTTGTGGGACCGGTGACTTTATGAGAAGAGGCAGAGGGACCTGAGCTGACACACGCTTGCACATCTTGCTGTGTCATGATGCAGTCAGACAGTTCCGTCGCTCTTGGATGTCCCAGCTTCCAGAAGGATGTGTTAAATAAGCCACTGTCCTTTATACAGGACCCTAACTCGGGTATTTGACTACAATAGAATATGGACTAAGATGCCTCTCAGCTTTGGAACCAGATGAGAAAATGAGGAGACAGATGGAGCCCTGCTGATGATACCGCCAAGCTGGAGGCTGTGCCTGAGGTGCTGGGCCACCTAGGAAAGTCTGGAATTATCATCAGTCCAACTCAGCCCCAGTGGGGCAGTATGCATGCCCGGTGACTTACCTGCAGGCAGAGAGGAGCCTGGAGTTTAGCCTCACTGAATGATCAGGTGTGAGAGGGAGAGATTCACACCCAGAAATTCCTCCTACACTTTTCAGAGAAGGAGGGGGCTGGGGGACAGAGCTAGAGAAGTCTAGGCTCTTCCTATCTTAGAATCATTGGAGAAACAGGCCAAAGGGAAGAAGTTTTAGATGCAGCAGGGAAGGTAGTTTCAACTAACTAGGCAGAGGAGGAACTGAGTTGTTCCTGAACTGGACCCGCATGAGGGCTGGTCCTGAAGTAATGCCCAACAGAAGACCTCAGAACTTGTCTGACAAGAAGGCGGCACCGCTGTGAGCTCTCAACATCACGCTGGTTTGTCGCACCCCACTCGTCCAGCAAGCAAGACACAACACCGAGCTCTTCTTCTTGCAGTTTACTCAGGCCTTTGATCAATATTCTGGCTTCTAAAAACTCCCATCCCCCTGGCAAAGCCTCTCCCCGCCTTATATAGGCTCTGGGCAGCCAACCCCAGATCGCCACGTGGGCATTGTCCAATAGGCTCAAGCATGCGTAAGCAAGCCACAACCTCCGCTATAATTGTTTACCACGGGGAGCGCTTGCCGTCGGGATGGCGGTAACCAGCGCCACCTGTAAGGCGTGGCTGCACGCAGCTCCCTACACTGGTTCTGTGTCAGGACCTCACTTTAGTCACAGCTGCTGACCCTGATGCCATCCTTGAAGACCATTGTCGCCACCGAAGTGAGAGAGCTCCAGAGTCCCCTGGAGCAAGTATCTGATTTTTGTTCTCACTTGGAGAGCTGTCTTGCCTGGCCCAGCCTGCACTCATAAAATGGTGAACATAGCACACAGAACCCAGTTTGGGCTGTGCGTGTCCAGGGGGAGAAAGATGTTTGTCATGTGTCAAGTTGTTTTGAGTCCCTGCCTTAACCGATGTTTCTGAACAATTGACTACTCTCCTGCTCCAGTCAAGTTAGAGGAGCTGACTTCATTTCTCTTGGCTTATGTGCCTTAAACAAATTAGATTTTAAAAAAAGCATCTATCACATAGAATAATGACCAAGTGAGATGAAAATGGAAAAATAATAAAGACCGTGTAAGCTATGGCCACTCAAATCCTCAAGCACTCTCTTAAAACCTTCCATTTCAGCCTCCTTCTAAAACTGTCATCTAAAGACTGCCCTGGCTCTTCTACAAAATGACCCAGTGACTGCCTCCAGCTTGACTCCTTGGCGGTACCTGACACTCGTCCCACTTCACCTCTACCACTATGCCTGCACACACCTTCAGTCAATTGCTCAAGTAGAGATCCTTCTCTTGTTTTCCGTGGCTATCTGTTAGAGCCCTACTGGAGCCCTCATCCGGCTCCACTCAAAACCATATTGCTACTGATGATGAGTATCTCCCTGGAGCATCAATCTCAACCCTCGTTCAGAATCCACCTGCAGCTCCCAGCTAATCCCAGAACAGACTCTACTTCCAGGACACTTGGGTTTGTTCTCTCTCCCGCCTGTTTCACAGTTCTCAACAAACATTCCCTACTTCCTCTGTACAAACCAGCCATACGCACTCACCCCCACTCTGTGCCTGGCATAAGGAACCCTGGTAATAATGTAGGGACTATAGCTGTTCTTCCTCAAATGAAGGCTGCTCTCTCTCGAAGGGAAACAGATAATAAACAAACTAACAAGCAAATATATATGACCATGTTAGGTTTTTACAGTGATGGAGCAAATATGAGACAGAATGATTGTAAAGACTGTGACTGACACAGGGGATGCCATCTTAGATATGGTGGTCAGGAAAGGCCATATAAAGTGAGGGAGCAAGTCCTGTGATTATCTGTAGGAAGGGCCTCCTAGGCAGAGGCAACAGGAAGTCCAAAGGCTTGCATGCAGGAATATGCTTGGAGAGGGAGATCAAGGGTATGTAAAAGCAGTAGTCGGGGGTCAGCTCCAGGTGGGCTTCCTAGGTCAGAGGCTGACCACTTCTTCTCTGCCCCATCTTCCCTCCCTGAGCGTTGTCTTCTAAGCTGACTCGCTTGCTCACTGGACATCAGATATGAGCCCTGGATGTGTAGCCAAATGGATGTCATGATCTATCAGTCAGATTGAATCTCCTGAGAACATGGATATAAAGACTTGATGAAGTAGTTAGAAGACCAACTGGACTGGGCTGGGCTTTTAGCTTATGCGCAAAGAGGAGCAGTGAGGAAATAGACAGAAAGGGAAGGAAGCAGATAAAAGAGCATGGGCGCTGAGGAGGACAGATGTACCGAGTCTAGTCTCAAGCCATCCTGAAGCCCGTCTGTGTTCTCACCACTCACATGGCAACATACAGCCATCTATATTCCAGTTCCAGGGGTTCTGACATCCCCTTCTGGCCTCTGCAGGTACTGTATGCACATGATGCCCAGACATACATGCAAGCAAAACACTCATATATATAAAACAAAATAATAAAATGTAATTAAATCTAAATTAACATTTTAAAGATTCATATCACCCCCCAAAAGGTTCTTGTATCCCTTAGTCACCCCTTAAGCCCTCTTCCCTCTTCCCCTCAGTCTCTGGCAGTCACTCATGTGATTTCTAGCCTTACAAAATTGCTTTTTGTGGAATTTCATATGAATAGAATCTTACATTATGTAGCCTTTTGTATCTATCTTATTTCTTTCATTCAGCATGATACTTAGAGATTAAATCGCTGTTCTGTGGATCTATAGTTTATTCTTTTTATTACTAAATGTATTCCATTACCACAATTTTTTAAGCCATTCATTACCTGATGTGTATTTTGGTTATTCCTCTTCTTTACTATTAAAAGAATAAAGCTGCCAATTTACTTTCATAGGTATAAACATTGGTTTCAGTTTCTGTGTATAAGAGCAAGAGACAAGCATAAGACATAAAGGAATGAAGCAGAAGCTATTATAGATGATTCTGCTCATCATAGAGCAAGTGCATGCTGGATTCTGTAACTGTGTTAGACTAGCGTGGTGTGTGTGGAGGTGGAGGGAGGGAAGTGGAGAGAAGACAAGAGGGAGAAGGTGAGAGAGAGAAAAAAGACATACAGAAGGAAGGAGGACAACTGAGAAATTGGTTAACTGTAGACAGTTAATAAATCTAACATCTGCAGGCTAGGCTAGCAGGCTGGAGAACCAGGGAGACGTTCAAACTTGGGTTCAGTGGTGTCTTCTGGTGGAAATCCCTCTTGCTCAAAACCCAGGCTTTGTTTCATTAAAGCTGTCAACTGTTTGCCTGAGGCTTACCTGCATTATGGGGGTAATCTGATTTATTCAGCTTCTACCATTAAATGTTAATCTCATAACAAAAATCTTCACGGATATATTGAGAATGTTTGGTCAAATATCTAGGTGTCTGTATGTCTTTTAAAATACATTGCATTGTTGGGTTTTTTTGGTTTTTTTTTTGACTGTTTAACTGATTTTAATAACATGACATAAAGCTCCTAAAATTGATATAATCATTATGCAAAATACAGACATGAATACTGTCTTCTTTCAAAAATATAAAATAAATAAGCAAGACATGTGAAAATAGGCAAGTTTCCATTAATTAAATGAAAAATTTTAAAAAAGTTTTCCTTTCATTTCATTTGAAGGAGGGAAATTATTATTTAAGACAATATTCAAGTTTATTAAACAAGGTAAAAAAAAAAGTATTAGAAAATGTTTAGCTTTCATCCACCTCAAGGTTTATGTTGCTGCCAAATTTTGCATATAACTGTACTTTCAAGTCAGCTAATACCCACTGGATGGACGCCACTCTGGATTCTAAGGCGTCAATCTCTTTTTGCAAAGTTTTCTTTGCTGCTTCTAACATTTCCTGGGTTTCTTCTTGAGAGTGACTAATGAAAACGTCTCCGATCTGGTACAGGATCACTAAGCAGTCGTCATCTGCTAGCATGATGTCGTCACAAGCGTCTTCTAAATTCTGGAGGTGTTTCTTCTTCACTTCTATTTCCTCCTTTAGCTCTGTGATTCGACTCGTAGTTCGAGCAAATTTGTTTATTTTTTTGCTGATCTTCGAAAGTAACATTGACATCTTCTGCAGCCTCCTTCTTCATGGTGGCCACCATCTTCACATTGCATTGTTTTTATAACAATAATGCAGAATCTTTTTCTATGTAGCAACTGGCAATTGTGAGTTGTCTTTAGTAAAGTATCCATTTAAATATTTTGCTTTTATTTTTAGTGGCTTGTTTATCTTCTTGACTTGTAAGAGTTGCTTACGTGCTGTAGGTGTGGATCTATCATTGTGCATGGTTTTGCAAATATTATTCCATTTATCTCCTGTCTTATTTTCTTAAATCTTTAGAAGGACAGAAGTTTTTAAATTTTGACAAAGTCCAAACTGTCAGCTTTTGCTCTCATACTGTGTGCATCTTTATGCAGTATTTAAGCCATCATTGCTTAACCCCAAACCAGAGACCTTTTTCCTATGCTTTCTTCTAAAACGTTTATAGCCGTATCTCTTACACCCATCTCAGGTTAATTTCTGTGTATAGTTAAGAAGAGGGCATCAAAGTTCTTTTTCTTTTCTCTTAACTTTTTTCCTCCTCCCTTTCTTTCCTTCCTTGTTTCTCAGACTAGGGATTGAACTTACGGCTTTTACACATGCAAGGCAAGCATTCTACCATGAACTATGTCCCCAGACCTCTTTATTCTTTGTAAGTAAGTATCTAGTTGTTCCGGTGTCAGTTGTTTTTTTTTTTTTTTTTTTGTTTTTTGTTTTGTTTTGTTTTGTTTTGTTTTGTTTTGTTTTTCGAGACAAGGTTTCTCTGTGTAGCTTTGCGCCTTTCCTGGAACTCGCTTTGGAGACCAGGCTGGCCTTGAACTCACAGAGATCCACCTGCCTCTGCCTCCCGAGTGCTGGGATTAAAGGCGTGTGCCACCAATGCCTGGCCCGGTGTCAGGTTTTTAAAAATATTCATTCCCCCACTGAATTATCTAAACACTTCTCTTGTGAATCAACTTCTCATATGTGGTGAGTTATCTTTGAATTTTATTTTGTTCTATTGATCTAGTGTTAGTCTTGTGTTAATGCTGCACTGGAGCTTTATTCTAAGTCCTAAACTCAGATAGCATGATCTTCCAATGTCGTGTGTCTATATATTTTATATAAAATATTTTATATTTTATAAAAAAGTCCTTGGCATCTCCACACAACTTTTAGAACCCACATACCAATTTCTATAGGAAACACTGTTGGCATTTGTCTGGTATTTTACGGAATCTGTAAACCCTTTTGGGCATGATTGATATGTAACGCTGTTGAGTCTTCCAGACTATAAGAGCAGATCTTCCAACTTACTACGTCTCCCTTAATTCCTTTCACCAACGGTTTATCACTCCTACTGTGCTGATCCTGTGACGATTATCTGTAAGTGTGTAAGTTTGGATGTTTCCATTTTAGTTCCAACTCGTACTCATTGTGGTATATAAAGAAGCACTTGATAATTTTATATTGGCCATGTATTTTGTAACATTGCTAAACCCAGGAGTTTTATAACTTAAATATATATTGCTAGAAATTTTCTACATGGATGATTATGTCATCAGCAAATAACAAAATTTTACTTCTTTATTTCTTTTTTCCTACCTATGATACGGGCAAAGACCATCAGTACTAAATAGAAGTAATAAAAATAAGTGCTCTTTCACTATTAAGTATTGTGTTAGCTGTAGGGCTTCTAGTTGTTGCCCTTTGTCAAGGTCATTCTATTTCTAGTTTGCTGAGAATTTTTATTTCAGATGTGAGTGGAGTTTTATGAAATGATTTTTTTTTGCGTGCATTGAGATGATTGTGTGGCTTTTAAAACTAGCTGTATAGCTTTAGGCAGGTTACTTTCTCTTGTTCAAAATTAAGGCATAATAATAGTTTTATTGTGCCTGTTACATAATGTGGTAATGCCCAGTGTAGAATCTGGGACTCAGCAGCAAATTTAAACTGTTGGATCTTCACAACAGCATTATATAATCAAATAATTTTAAAGTTTTTGAAATATAGCTTATGTTATGAAGCAAGTCATTGCAAATTGTATGATTCCCAATAATTATAAATTTCTACCAAGGGATAGGCTGCCTGTGTCCCAGATGAGCACTGCTGTAGTAAGTTTTCCTTATCTGTTTTATTGTCCAAATATGAGAACTCACAGTACTTTGTGATTTCTAAATAAGAAATTATGTTTTAAAATTGTAGTTGTTTCCAAGTAACTTTCAAAGCAACTCTTTTATTAATAGCAGGATGTGTGTGATGATATTAGGACTTGGATATATACATTTTATATATATACAAAATAGATGCTATCAAATCTGGATACAGCTTGCTTTAATTCATATTCTTCTCTTACCTATCTCTTCCCTTTGTAATTTATTCAGAGAATAAAACAAAGTGTGTTTTTCCTGGAGGATGCCTTACAGCCTGGACTTTGTGGAGCTGCTCCTTCTTCCACAGGAACATTTAACATGCCCTCTGGTCTCTGTAGTGTATGTATATTGACAGGAAGGTGTAGACATTTCATCAGATTCTGCTTGCATCATTTTGGGGGAGATAATTTCAATTTTCTCCTAAAAGTGTTATTTTATTGGGAGTTTTTTAAATGATGGCACACAAATTTTACCATTCTTGTATGTATTGGTTGAACTTATTCTATAAGGAGAAATTTATTCTTGTTGATGTCTAGTTACTCTGAAGTACAGTTCATACAGGCAAGGCAGAGCACACACAAGCTCTCTGTCTCTGCATTCCCTAGTTTGCAAAGTGAGGAGTTGATTTGTTAGCACCATGGATAGCCAGCAAGGAAGAGCAGTTGCCATGGACTGCAGAGCTGGGACTCTGAACACACTCATGCTTCTGTTCAGGTGGGGCTGGCCAGCAGAAGCTTGTTCTTTCAGTGTCCCTTGAGGAACTCCTGGTGGTCTGTGATGGTTCCTTGGTTCTAGTGTCCAATGTTCCAGGGTCATCTTCACATATTCCGCATCAGACCTGAAGTCAGCCACGCCCCCTGAGAACTCTGGTTCCTTTTAGTGAGAAGTAATATTCTAAGCCACTTTCATGGGAAGGTTTAAGAAATGTATATGTATTTCAAAGATGGCACACTTCGTGGTTTAGCCTGGTCTTTCTCATCTACATTCAATATGACAGGGTTGCTTCTATTGAAGGAGAAAAGTTCCCACAGGCTCACGCAAACTCACTTGAGAATCGATGGATGAATACAGTACCATAAAACGTCTTCTATCACAAATTATTCATACAAAAGCTTTTGTACTTAGAACTAATAGAATAATGTAGGGTAGATGAAGGTAGCCGAGACTTGAATTGTGGCAGGAATGGAAGTCTCTGGATATTCTTCTATAGTTCTCGGGTTCTTGGAAACAGCCTGAACCCTCCAGCTTGAGAGACCCCGTCTTAGTCAATAGCTCTATACTGTTCTCCTGTGACTTTGTGAAGTTTTACTCCTTATATCTTTCTCAGTGACCTTCTGAATGTGCACTGAGATATCTAAAAGCAAAATATTTTTCCTAAGTTTCCTTAGACCCCCAAGCTTATCTTTCTTATGTGGATTTTAATCACTTCCAAGTGCCCCATCAGCTTGAAATCTGAATGATGCTTTCATTTAAGCATGCACAGACCTACATGCACATACACACTTGCACACACACGAGCCAGCCATTAATCTCATAAACATAGAGGAAGCGAGTGCCAGGGGCAAGGTCTTCATTACTCACTTTACAAAGTATTCACTCGAGTGTTCTGTCCACGAAGCCAGATTCCCTAGTGCATTTCAAATTTGATTGTCTGCACAGAAATCAGATTTGTATACAGCAATTCAGAACCATGTCTCTTGAGTAAACAAAATTACAGCTCATCAGTTGTTTTGTGCTTAGGAAGAAGGGACACCATTGCTAAAGGTTGCTGATGCCGCTCCGTGTGGATTCTGCAAGAGACATTTGTTGGTAATGGCACCAAGCCTGAATCACGTGCTGCAATTAAACAGGGAAGTTGGCCCGATTCACCTGATTTTTCTTCCCTTCCCTGTGTCATATTCCTTCCATGTTTTCTTCTGTTGAACATCTCCAATCTGGCTCCACAGTTAGACATTATCCACATTTTACTAAAATGTAATTTATTTGTTCATAGTTTTGATTTTTAAAAATATTAAAACAGTTGAGGATCTTGTATACTTGGATCCCAGTGTTTGGGGCCCTCAGTTAAATCTTCAGGAAACATTGTGTAAGACAGTCAGTTTCTCTGCGTGAGAACACATCGAAACTGCGTCTTAGTCCAAGCTTGCCCTGCCATGTTCTTAAAGAGTGTTGTCCCTTTTATTTATGTGAGCTGATGGCTTGTCACTAAAGCAGCACACAGACACTTATGGAATCATCGTCTCATATAGATTATGACCTAAAGATGCAATTAATGATTAGCTCATTCTGTGAGGCTGAAAGCTTATGCTGGTGTCACCTTCTAAAATTACTCTGCTGGTTGTAATTAAGTGCTGCAGCCCTAGGGCATACAGTGCCACCAAGGGCCTGATTGCCAGCAGGATGCATCTCTAACTCCACTTCCTCCAGGCCAGGTGGAAAAGATGAGGTAGCACTGGGGGCCCTTGCCTTTGAGCTTGTTCTCCAGGGCAAGGTGTCAAGTGCCTCACGGATTGAACTGGGTAGAGGGCTACCTGAGCACCTGAGAGCTTAGGGATCAGCAGATCCTCTGATCCTGCACATTGTCAGAGGAAATGGCCTTTGCATGAACAGGCCAGTGAAATGGTGGATGCAAAGGCCTTCCCTTTGCCCTCCATGTGAGCTAGCTACCCCAACTCTGGTGGTAGACAAGTTTGAAGTGGAGAGCTTTGCAGAGAATCTTGACTGGCTCCACTCTTGGCTTTTCACTTGAATAAAGTGGTCAAAGTGTCACCTTGACATCATTTTTTTCTTTTTTTGAATAGCCACATGTTACTACATTTGACCTGTATTTCAGCCTGGGTCCTAGCAGGAAACATCCACATTTCCAAGAGTTTAATGCAAGGACCATCTGAAACAGAATGGACAGAATGGAACAAAATGAGTTAGGAAGCATCCTGTGGCTGGCAACAGACTTCACTTCTGCTCTGCCTGATCAGGACCAGGAAATGGAGGACCAGAGACTGCCTAGCCAGAGTCACAGCTCCGGGGTGGGGCGGGGGCCGGGGGGATGGATAGCAACTGTGGTACCCAGCCAGCCAGCAGCTAAGGCATAGATACCCAGAACTTCCTCTTCTTCCTCCTTCTTCTACTGGTGTTTCCATGGACTGAATCCAGCAGAAGCCAGAGGCTGAAGTAGTCCACAGGCACAGAAGGCCAGCCTTCCGGAGCACTGACTAAGACAGCAGTCAGTAGAGATGCAAATGGAAAAGCTCCAACAATGTCTACTTCCGGTAATAGACACGCATGGAGAGTGATTTACATGGGAGAATGGCAGGTGAGGAAAAGTAGGATGCCTGATATCAAACCACTAAATGGGCTTGAAGGGTGAGCTCCGGGGATGGTGGGACTAGTGATGGCCACGGCTGTCATTATAGTTGTCACCTTCCTGTTCATGGGGTGCTGTCTTGGTGCTAGGTACTGTTCGAAGTATTTCATCTATATTAACTTGCTTGATTTTCCAAACTAGCCCATGAGATGCAGTGTGATTAGCCCCACGTTACAGAAACATAGGGAACCCAGGTCCTCTGCACAGACCCTCTGCTGCCAAGTCGCTGGACAGAGATTGAAGCTAGGCTCCAAAGCTAGACGACTCCCCATCCTGTCTCTCAATAAAGAAAAATCACATAAAATGTGTCTGAGGAGTGAGACTGGGGTGTTCCATAAAGATTAATACTTATTTTCTGTTGCTACCCCAAAAGATAACTTCAGAAGTTTGGTGTATTTGAAATCTCTCCTCAAAGGGAAGAATTTTAGGCTAGGTTTATAAAGCTGAGTTAACTAGGTTGATTATGGGTCATTCACAATGACCCCGCCCACAAGTTTAAAAGCATCTTTCCCCATTAATGTTACTTTTCTTTCCCCCGTTGTTCAGACAGAAGATGTTTTTCTGAGCTTCTGGGGGACATGAGCAAGACAATGGTATGTTAAATGCGAGGTGTTGGTTGGAGACTTTGTGAATGGTAAATAATTTCATATTCATAATAGCCTCACAAGACAACTATTAAAATCTCCATTTTACAGATGATGAGATGAAGGCCTGGAGACATCGTATGTCATCAGAAATCATGTCATTAGAAAGTGCAAGCTCTGGCAGGTCTCCACCAGTGTGTTCCCTGTAGACCAAATGAATTTTCCCAAGCCAAAGTCAGCAAGGCTAGATGAGCCTCCAGTGCATCAAAACCCCTAAGTATACTTTCATGTTGACATCTGTATTTATTCATGGATCATTTCCAAAATGGGTAGTTGAGGAGCATCCAGAAATGGCAGGAGAGAGTGAGGATGGCTGTGATGACGAGGGGAAGGAAATCACTTCCAGAAAGTAGGAATGGCCATCTCTGCCAGAGGCAGCAGAACGTTCGATAAGCAGAGGCCACATGTCCCTTGCATTTGGCTGTGTAGAAACCATTGGTAGCTTTCATGAGAAGTGTTGGGCAGATACTCAGTGAAGGTGAGGCAAAGAGTACATGGAGGGGCCCAAGGGGCTGCTGTAGAGACTCATTGTTTGGGGCAACTTAGGGAGGAAGAAGATGAGTGTTAACCAGGAGCATGAGAGAGTTGGGAGAATGAGTTTGAAACTCCAGTGGTGTCTAGATAGGGAGAGTTCAGTGGCTTAGCAGCAACTGAGGATCCATGCAACTTAGATGACCTGGCCTTGCCCTGTGTGTGGTCTAGGTCCTGATGCCTGATCGTCATGCCCTCTCACTCAGGTTTTCTTTCTAGACCTCTGTGCTAAACGGTCTGATATTGGGGCCTTTGTGTTTACAGTGCCCACTCCTGAGAATGTTTTGCTCATGGGTCGATGTATATTTGAATCCTTGTTGGCACTGTCACCTCAGCTAAAATTTCATTTTCTCAGAAAGGGCTTCCCTGGCTACTCCATCCACAGCAGTCCCTTCCAACTCTATTAGCCTCTCTGTCTCATGAGCCTGTGGTCCCTACTTCATAGTCCATTTCCTCCCTCAGATCTGCTCAGATAGTGCTTAGCCTGAATATCCCATTTACAATTGTGACCCACTGCACCTCCACATAAACACTTCCAGTCACCTTCCTTCTCAGTGTCTACTTACTTTTTTAATATAGAGCATACTAGTTTTCATCACAGTATATAACCCGGTGCTCATTATAATTATGTGCCTGTCCCTTTTCAGATAAGGTGTGATCTCCATGAGGGTGAGCATCCCTGTCTTTTTTGTTTGCTGACATAATTCAGGCTCCACAGCACTGCCTGGCAAGGTGTAGGGCCTCACTAATATGTTTGGACTAACTTGACTCCCAGAAATCACCTGGATGTGTTGTCTGCCTCCTTGTTGATTAGCTGGAGTGCAGCAGGGGGCCCACTGGTTTTACATGATGTCCCAGTACACAACAGTCCAATGAACACATGCTGTGTGATGGGTGGCCCCATCCCCTAACGTGACCAAATACCCAGCCTTTGGCCCTTTGACTTGCCTCAGGCCCAGATGATCCGCAATTCTCAACTTAGACTATCAGTTTCCAGGTCTCTGTCATGCCTTACCCCTCTAGACATTTCTAGGACATCAACATCTGCAGTAATTGTGATTCTTACTTCATGTTATGCAACTCGACATTCTTATACAGATGACTTTGTGTCCATTCTTTGTGCAAACTCTTAATGCCTTTAGATGCTTTAGAAACAATTGTTCAAAACTTAAGCTTAATCATGATTAGTTAGCATTAGGGAGAACCTTAGGAACTATTTCCCCCTATATGATATACCGTGATTAATACTGGGAATAGTTTGGTGTTGACATCTACTGTCTAATCATTGTAGGAAGCAAAACTTCAGCTAAATTCTCCAAATATTAGTTAATCTTGGCATTCATCAACTATTTCAGTGGGCATTGAGGAGTATATCAACAGAAACCTGAACACACACTGAATATGTTTAGAAGTCAAAATTAGTTTCATTTCTGATTTTAGTCTGCTTTATTGTAGGGGGCCACATGTTCTAAACTTACTTTATGTAGTTTAAAAAAAACTTATGTTAACTTTTGACATTCTCATCCTACTTTAAAAAAAAAAGCTGTGAAGTTTATGGAATTATAGGGAATGTAATTAACACAGAAGTAAATTAATACACAAAGGGTCACAGCCCTGTTCAAATAGCTTCAGGGTAGAAAAATCATGTGAGATGGGCTTTTTCTTTTTAATTTACTTCTATTCAAGAACTCTTCTATGAGCTCCCGGGTATAAAGACTTTAATGGAATCTCACTTTCAAGACGTCAGCAGATGAAGACAAATTGATTGTCTCTCGCTGGTCTTCATTTCCAGTAATTTCAAGAGAAGCTACTTAGAAGCTTCCTGTATAGTGTAATAAGATTTTGGGACATGTCACTATGGCCATTATTTTTCATTATCTGCTTCAGAAGTTGCTCTGGTTAATAAGCTTTCCATCGTAGAACTCAGAGCATCTAGAAGCTGACAGACATCCTTTGGAGCATTCCACAGTGCTCAGCCAGCTCTGTGTTAGGCTTTTTGAATGTGTCTTCCTATGATTTTTTTTTTCAAAAGAGGGCAATTGACAAGGAGTCCTTCAGAGAGACTTAGACTGACTGACTCAGTGTAAGGAGAGACAGGACCTCATTTCTTCCCTCAGTGTATAGTTTTCTGTCCCTGCACAGCACACCACTATGTATTTGTTTAGCAGCTTAAAATAACACATTTCTGGCCACACACTTGCCATGGGGCCAAAGTCTGGGCCTAGACTAGGGGTTCACAAAGCTGCAGTCAGGTGCCTTCAGGCTGTATTCTAGTCTGCTGGAAGAGTCTGCTTCCATGCTCACTCAGGTTCTATCTTAGTAGCTGTGGCTGCCACTGAGGATTCAGCCTTTTGCTGTTGGTAGATCAGGGTCTACCCACAGCTCCTTGCTATAAGTCTTTCTCAACATGGCCACTTATAGGAGAAAAACAAAGTCTTTGAGGTCACCGTGGGGTCCTGCTCCACTACTCAAGTGTTCCATACTTCCAGCACTTCTGAACTTTGGTTTTCATATTGCATCTTTAAGTAAGTGATGACGAAAGACCAAGGCACTGACCGGGTCTCTTTTTTGTTCCTAGGTATGTGACTAATTTATGTTCCATTTTTAAGCTGCTTTCCATCATGGGATCCCTCATGGTTACTCAGGGTGTGAAGGGAGCTCCTGAGGATATTGAAGGGAAACAGAGACTATACTAGAGGAAGTGAGAGTTTAGCTAGCTGTCATCCATGCTTCATGTGGCATTAACCATATTTCTGCTCGACTTCTCATTATGCCACCCAGGAAAGCCATTTAGGTTATAACAACAAATTAACACCCAGATGGCACACGCTCTGTTGAAAGAGTCCTACAGTTAAGGGGAAGCACGTCCCACCCACAATTTCTCTGTTTTTGCTATAAAATTAGAACGTCTGCCCTCTTATGCAAGCCTGGAGAGAAAAGGCACATCCCCAGAGAACTTGTTAATGGAACAATTGTTTTTCAGAGTTGGACTGGGAGAGAAGGAGGGAAAAATAAAAGCCCTAGGGTGAGTGTTACTGTACTGAACTATAATGAACCTAAAGACAGTGGTATCTGATAATTAAAAGGGGGAAACAGAAAGAAAAAGACAGTGACCCTTTACAGATTTCTTAGCAATATTATTTTTTGAGACATTTAAAATTCTCTAAAATTTAGAGGCCATGTTTTTATAATTATAATGTAGCTTTTTCCTGTGTGTGTTCTTACTAATGGCTTGCTTTTAAAGCATTGTGAGAAAGGCCCACAGATAGCATTAGTTTTATTCAGAATAAAGAATAGGTCAATAGTGCATCACATTGATTGAGAGGTTCTGAATAGTGACTCAGAGGTGCTTGGGAATGCTGACAGGCAGAATTATGGAGGTAGAAATTACAGAAGTAAAGGCATTGTTTGAAATAACCATGCTGAATTTGTCCAAGTCTCCCCACCCCCATAAGTACTGTTTTTTTCTCCCACTGGCCTCAGGATTATAAGCTTTGGGGATGTCCAGGCTGGCATTAGTAGGTAAATATATGAGGAGAGACACCACTGGCTTTTATGGTTAGCAGCATGCCTCAGGACGTGAATATAAAATCATAATAATTCTTTCTTCTCTTAGATTTGGAAAGGTCATATGGCAATTACATTCTCTCCAGGAGGCACGGCCAAGCCTTATGAGTAAATTCATATAAGCAGACTGAAGTGCCAGGTGGGTCTCAGAATTGCGCTGGCCAAGGAACAGCCCATGCCACTTTCCTAGTCTGGGTTTTTCAGGTGCTATCTGTGCCATGCGTCTCCCAGCACATTCTCACTCTCTTGTGTGGTACATGCAGATCTGTGCCTCCCCTTCTGTAAAGGGAGGGTGATTGCACATTTAAATGGAGAAGTACGGATTTCAATTTTATTTATAACTTCTCCACCTTTGTCTTTTATACCATTCTTTACTAGTACCAATAGCTTCAAATGTACATTTTTCAAATAATAGTATTTTTCATGCAAAATTGAGTGCTTTATAACCTAAATCAAAGTCAGCACAGTTGCCCTAACCTTCCGGTCAGTGCTCATGGCTGAAGCTCGGTTTGTCTTTAGCTGCCCTAACCTTCCGGTCAGTGCTCATGGCTGAAGCTTCATTTGTCTTTAGCTGCCCTAACCTTCTGGTCAGTGCTCATGGCTAAAGTTCAGCTTGTCTTCAGCATAGCCTCATGCTTCACCAGAATGCACCTGTTCTCTGATGACCTTTTAGCTCCCAAAGTGGATTTTTTAATCTACCAATTATTCTAGAACAAATCTACATCTAACTACTTGAATAAATATTTTGTATGACCCGTACAAATTGCTCTTCTCCTAGACCCAGAGTAACATTTCAATGGTAATGTTTGAGTCTCCCCAGGAAACCTCTTATCAAAATTCAGTAAAACCTTTCCAGATGATTGGGTCGTGTTGGATACACCAACCCAATAATGTGCTTAGGGGTGAATCTGCTAGATGTATTCTCAGAGAGTCATTTAGGCATCCGTGAAATCCAAGCCCAGTGTGTTGCACTTTTGCACATTCAAGCTGACCGTGTGCACTGACTGAACCCAAACTTCTCATAGTTAGGAGGATATTGTTTTGACTCAGTAGCACAAAGAACAAATGAACGTGTGAACTGTTCATTTAAATTCAATTAGACCTGGCAGAGGACCGTGATTTAAATGATTTGGGTCTGTGAGTGACACATTGCTGAACCCAAATGCTTGAGCTCTAAGATTTCTTCAAGATGTGGCGTTTATCAGACGCCTTCAGGGTTTCCTTTATTCACTGGCCTGTGGGCTTGCTATGTGCCAGTCACAGTTCTAGACTGGAGATGTCACAGTGATCAGGAGAGGCAGGTCCTAGTTCCAAAGGCACTAATACTCCATTTAAAGAATTAAGAAAAGTATAGATTTTTTTTTAAAAGCACAAACTGGGGGTCAGTCCTGTGTAGATAATGAGGTTGTCATGATCAAGGGTGATGGGTCAGGAACTTTAGGTTGAGAAGCCTGGGAGGGTCTCATTGGAAAATACATTTTGAATGAGATCCCACCATCTGGAAGGATGGACTGTGGGGAAGGTGAAGACATTCCAGACATTGATGCTGGTGCACTCTTGGCGGTGATGTATCAGGAAAGAGAAAGGTGGTCTAAAATAAAGGCCAGCCTTTGTGTGGCTTACAGGGAAATTTGAGTGTAAGTGCTGACATAATCAAAGATCCCTGGAATGTCTGCTCCATGAAGGTAGTGTGGAGGCCAGAGGCCTGGGAGACTTTCACCGGGGGTTAGTTCTTTTCTTGTAGCTTTGAGTCTAACCAAGGCTGGCTGTGACCTGTTTTTTTCTTCCCAAAGGGAATTTGGCATACTTTTTCTTTATTGTTGCTGGCTATCTGCTATCTAAGCATCTGCATTTGTGAAAAGCTGTAAATCATACTTTGCTCTTTAAAACCCTTGATCACATTTTGGTCACACTGCTATAAATTTTTTAAAAGACTGATGTAATGTCTTAGAAATGTGATGTTAGCGGATTGCATTCTAAAACTTGGAACACATTTCGTCTTCAGATGAGGCAGATCTAGTTAGGTGAGAGAGTGAACCAGGTCCCTGTAACTTCCTGGACTTCTCACCTGGGCTCCATGGGGTCGCCTGTCATGGGGACATTGGCAGGAACTGAGCTGGGTGTCCATGCTCTCACAGAAAATGTTCTTCATGAGAACTTTCAGAATAATTACAAAAAATTAAAGTAATTATTTGGAATAGAAGTGTTTCCAACTTGAACACATTTTTCCATCTGGGACCCTGCTCTGGGCTGACTAGAGGATACAGGCAGAGTGCAGATGAATGCCATGGCTCTGGAATATTGGTGGGTGCTTTAGTCCCAAGCATATCACTGCCATCTTGTGCTGATCTGATATATTCCAGACACCCATCTTAATGCTTACGGTATTATAAATCCATACTGTTCTTTATTAAATTTAGAAAATGTTTATTTTCATTGAAAATTGGCTAAGGCTGTGAAGTAATTCTACTTTGGTCCTCTGGAAACTTTCGGGCATTTCATATCCAGAATCCTTCAGAAGCAGGTTGCCAATATATCCTAAATATGGGTTATAGATGAGTGAAAATGAACAGAAAGGATTATGATAATTTATATTTTATATGTTATGTTGCTTTACATTTCTAAAAATGCATCCATACCTCCCTTGTGTGTATTCACATGACAGAGATTACAAGAGATTTCAAGATAACCCCCTCCCATAGAGGTGCCAACACAATCAAACATCGACAACCTACTCAAGGTCACAGGCTAACGCAACAAAACTGCCTACCAGTTCTCTTCAAAGCTTATAAAGGGTATAAATGATATTCCCCAACATGAAGGCTAACCATTTTTGTGAGTTAATTTTGTATCCAGCTACTTTACTGAAAGTGTTTATCAGCTGTAGGAATTTCCCAGTAGAATTTTAGGATCACTTATGTATACTGCCATATCATCTGCAAATAAAGGTCCTTGACTTCTTCCTTTCCAATCTGTATCCCCTTGATCTCCTTCAGTTGTCTTATTGCTCTAGCTAGGACTTCAAGTACTATATTGAATAGATATGGAGAGAGTGGACAGCCTTGTCTTGTTCCTGACTGTAGTGGAATCACTTTGAGTTTCTCTCCATTGCGTTTGTTGTGGCTGTCGGCTTGCTGTAAAGTGTCTTTCTCACAGAGACTGAAGCAGAAAGCACAGGGCCCACAGGGGTCTGCACCAGGCCCTCTGCATATCTGTTATAACCTTTGGCTTAGCATTTTTATAGGACTCCTGAGTGTGTGAATGAATGGGACTCTGATTCTTGTGCCTGCTCTTGAGGATCTTTTCCTTCTGTTGAGTGGCCTTGTCTAGCCTCCATGTGATCGTTATCTTATTACATTTATTTTATTTCATGTTTGGTTGTTATCTCTTAGAAGCTTGTTTTTTTCTAATGAGAGATAAAAAGGAAGTGGATCCAGAGGGGAGGGAAGTGGAGGAATAGAGGGAGGGCAGACTGTAATCAGGATATATGAGAAAAGAATCTATTTTCAATAAAAAGAAAAATATTTTTTAAAAAAGCTAACCATGGCTGGGTGGTGGTGGTGCATGCCTTTAATCCATGCACTCAGGAGGCAGAGGCAGGCGGACCTTTGTGAGTTTGAGGCCAGCCTGGTATCCAAAGCGAGCTCCAGAAAAGGCGCAAAAAAACAAAACAAAAAACAAACAAACAAACAAAAAGCTAACCAGGTGTTTGTTAGAATTCAGGTTCCTGTGACCCCACAAAACCTCCTACATCAGACTGTTCAGTTTTAGAGGCAGGAATCTGTGTTTAAAGGCTTCCTCTCCCTGGCTGACTTACATGAATTTAAATGGAGAAGGTGTGGGATAAAGAACAGGTATGTCTTTTGTGAAACATTCCATATTTTTAATTGGTCAAGAAAGACAAAGGTCCAGTAACAAGTCTAGGGGCAGAACCAAAAAGAACTGGTCCAAAGGCAGAATTCAGGACAAGAAAGCCACCCATGACAAACTCTGTAAGAAGTTCCCAGTTATAAGCTTATTGCTCCAGCTGTTCTCCGAGAGACTGAAGATGCGAGGCTCCACGGCCAGGGCAGCCCTTCCGGAGCTATTTAGTAAAGGACTTATCAAACCCAAAGCCCAAGTAATTTACACCAGAACACAAAGGGTGGAGGTGCCCTAGCTGCTGGCAAAGATGCCTGCTAGGTTCGATCAATTGTACTTTTGGAGAAATAAAACTTCATTAAATCAAACAGAAAAAGAAAAGAGCAGCTAGATCTAGAAAAGTCAGCCCTTGGCAGAACTGTGAGGTCAGGGAAGATTTTGTGTGACTTGTCCCTGTCCTGCTCTGAATGTGTCCCTCCCTCTATGACTTCAGGCTTGCTGTCTGCGGCTGTTGAGTCACCCTTTGAGAAGAGAATGAGACTATCAGAGGGCCGAACCTGCCACTATTCCATAGGACTTGTGTGGTTTGAAGAGATGTTCTTAGGAGGCATTTGGGGATTAGGAAAATGAGGGCCCCCTGTAAACTATCAAATCACCCCATGTTATCTATTTCACTACAGCTTCTGGCCAGTTTTGGTCACAGAAAACCAGAGAAAATGGATACATGGTGCATCTAATCATCCCCGAAAAAGCACACTTGAAAACTTAATAACTTAATATTAATAGCATAACCACGGGTTTTTGGATGAGTCCCTCCGAGCTACTCTCGAATGTGCTCTTTCCCAGACGTTTCCGTTAGCGTTTGGCTACTTGAGACAAAGGCCATGTGCGATATTGCCCTGTCGCGATAAAGCTTGGGCCTTATCTTTGTAGCAGGAGCTGTGCCTCTGCCAAGGGAGTGGACAGTTGAGTCATGAGGTCATTGTTCAGTCTGTGGCTGCTTGTGCTGGTCACAAAGACAACACTGCTGTTTCCAGGGGCTGTGATTGCCAGAACCACCATGGACAACGAGCTGCTTTTTAGAAGGCTTTTGGAGTTGGGAAATATTGTCTCCCATGCTGAAACGTCTAGGGGAGATCTTTTGCATGGCAGGAGTTTAGAATAGCTGTTCTTGGGCACGTGGATGTGTACATCACAACATTGTCAGAGGCTTCTCAAAGTGAAGAAACATAACGTAGGCTTTGTTTCCCCCTTGCACTGGCCTGTGGATGCTTGTTACCAAATGGCCTCACAGGTCAGAGACGTCTTGCGGCAGCTTTTGTCTCTGCAAATGAAGCACTCATGAACCTAGCTGTGAACCATATGTAGACTCTCATCCTTTGTCACCCCCAGGCATTAGGTGCATGGTGCAATATTCCTGTCTTTCCTTCACCTGTGTGCTGAAGATATGTATGATGTGTGAGCTTTGCCTTGCCTCCGAGAGGCAAACAGGCTAATTCTATTGGGTCTTCAGTGCATCATCTTTGACAAAAAGAGAATGGATTGCATCAGTGAATCCGACACACACAAATTATTCCAGATTCTTTGGACACATCCCAGACCAACCGAGACCCAGTCTGAGTGGAGGGCATGGAGATGTGTACTTTTAAAAAGCGCCCATTATGCTTCAGGTGTTTCTCTGGTTTTTATCCAGTCTATCAGATGATCTTAAGGCCATTCTGACTTTGATGGAATGAGGGACAATGTCTACCCTCATCTTCGGGCTTATGTGGAATAATAGAACATGCTTTGTTGCTAATCATAGCCACCATTGGGTTCCAGTTAATTACTACACTTCCGCCAAATGTCATGGCTTATTCACTAGCAGAAGGCAGATTAATGATCATAAGCCATTTGCCTGAGGAGCCTGCTGGGCCTTATTCATGCATATTGTTCCTATGATGTTCATGGAGAAGAGTTATAATACGGATCTAACATTCTTTGTCTAAGTGAGGGACTTTCTGTGAACTTATTTAACTTCCATAACATTATCATGGGATTATCCTTACGTCCATTTCACAGACGTGGAAAGTGGGATACAAAGGGAACTGAGAGCTTGCCTGTGGTCCCACAGTTGAAAGTAGCGGGGCCAGAACTTAAACCTAAGCCATGCACACAAGAGCTGGGCAGTCAGCCTCTATACTCTTTGTTGTTGGCTTTCCTCTAGAGTTGAAGGGTGGTTGGAACGACTCTAGCTGGTCAGCAGAGCAGCCGCCTGGCCATTGCACTGGCTGAGTCTGAGGTATGTTGTGGACATGTGGAATACTTCGGTCTCACACTCGAGGAGAAAGCCTGGCTAGAAGGGCAGATTGGGAGGAAACAGAGCAGACATGGGTAGCATGGGGTGAGACCAGTATAGAGTGCCAGGAGCTCGGAAAGCAGCCATGGCAGTGGCCTCCGTCCTGGGCCAAAAGTCAGGGAAAGGCAAAGGCAAAGTCAGAGAACAAGAGAAGAGTCAGGAAATAGCAAGAGTGGGTCTTCTCCAAGGATGGCGAGATCAACAGCGTCAGGAAGTGCTGGGCTGGGTACGTGGAAACCAGAGAGGAGGTAGAAACCTAACCACGGTGGCACTGCCTCCAGGGAAGACTCTCAGAGCCTTCAAATACTGAAATACTGGGTGACAATGTCCCAGACGGGGGAATGTGTTGTGTTTAATTCATGTATCCCCGTGTAATGCACAAGTGGGAGGCTATATTATCAAACCCCTCTCACATCACAGTGACTAGATGGCTAGGCAGGTGGCTCTGCTCTCCTCAGGAGCCTTTGAGGTCAGTCCCAGTCTCAGTGCTGGCTCACTTGCTGCCTGTTCTCTGATGAAGCTCAGGATGCTCTTTCTTTCTAGGCCTGGCTACTGTTTGCCTGTACTGCTGCTAGGGCAGCCCGACTGGCCAGGCCTGCTCACTCTCCTTTCCGTGTGGAATGCAGTGGGTTCAAGTGACTGGGGCAGGGCCCTGTCAGAGCTCTCTGACTCCCTGACTCCCAGCAAGGCACATAAGAGATGACTGGGGATTTGCTTATCATCCCTAGAGACAAGCCCCCTGCCCCACTGCCAGACTGGGTACCACCCACCTTTTTTTGCGGGGGGGGGGGGGGAGGGGTTTCAAGACAAGGTTTCTCTGTGTAGCCCTGGCTGTCTCGGAACTCGCTCTGTAGACCAGGCTGGCTTTGAACTCACAGAGATCACCTGCCTCTGCCTCCCAAGTGCTGGGATTAAAGGCATGCGCCACTACCACTTATCACCCCGGAACCACCTACCTTATCACATCCTTTCTCCTCACTCCTTGCCTGACTCAACACTGGCAATGCCAATGGACAAGGGGAATGGGCAAAGCTGATGTCCGGCTATTCTTGGATTAGAGGATGATGTTTCTAAAAACTTACAACTAGACCAGTCTCAGGGAGTCCTAAAGGGCCTTGGTGCTGACTGCCAGCCCTGGCATGGCAAGACGGGAAGAGGCAGCTTTGTAGCTAGGACTGAGCTTTTTGGAAGACAGGTGAGGCTTTGAGACCAAGATGTCAAGGGAAGGCCTCCCGCTGTAGCACTTCATCGTTGGTTTGGGGTGTTGGAAATCCTTTCTTCCTGATGCTCTAGATTAGGTTCCAGGAAATTTTTCACACAGAAATGAAGAATAAAAAGGTGTGGCTTTGTATGATAATTTGCTTTTTTGTACAGATATTGAATGGAAATTTTGCCTTTATGTGATTAAACAGATCACAGTATGTGTGTATGTATGTATGTATGAGTGTGTGTGTGTGTGTGTGTCTGTGCGTGTGTGAGTATATGTATGTATGAGTATGTGAGTGTGTAAGTGTGCCTGTGTGTGTGAATGTGAGTGTGTGTCTGTGTGTGTGAGTGTGTGTGTGTGTCTGTGCATGTGTGAGTATATGTATGTATATGCGAATGTATGAGTGTGTCTGTGTGTGAGTGTGTGTGTCTGTGTCAGGTGTGTGTGCCTGTGTGTGTGTGAGTGTGTGTCTGTGTGTATGTGTGTGTCTGTGCATGTGTGAGTGTATGTATGTGTGTGTATGTGAGTGTATGAGTGTGTGTCTCTGTGTGTGTGTGAGTGTGTGTGTGTCTGTGTGTGTGACATTTCCAAGGACCCTGTTGATGTGAACAAGTAGGTCAGGCCACATCCATTCAAATCCAGACCAGAAGTGAACACATATCCGGCTTGACCTTTTTCATAAAGCATGGTCTATTGTGGAAGCGAGGAAGCCTTTCTGTTTGTCCCAGGCTACACACAAGTGAGTGGGGAAGGGGGCTGATTTTGATAACTGTGAGATTGATCTTGTCCTCTTTGGAGTGATGTAAATGAGAACGCATGTGTGTATCTTATCCTGAGTCTCACAGCATCCACTTTGAAAACGAGGAGGGGGCAATCAACCTGGTCTCCGTGACAAAGAAAACAGACACAGAGAGATTAAGCAACTTGTACGAAGTCACACAGTTAGAAATAGTTAGGGCTGAACTAGCAAACATGTTGATAATATTTATGAACCTCATACTTACTCCCTAATTTGCTGAGACCTTTCCAGTTGCTCCCATACTTTCCTCAGCCTTCAGGAGTTATTACTGTAGAGTCACTTGAAGGATGTACAGTTCTAAAGTAGTGTTCATATGCCATGAGTGTAATTTCTTTGCTTGTGGCTTTAATATACATATATATTGCATATACACATACAATATATATTACATATATAATGCGCACATGTATGTGCTGGGGGGCACATTCTATGGCTCATGTGTAGAGACTAGAGGACAACATGGAGTTCATTCCCTCTGTTGGTTCTGGGGATCCAACTCAGGTCATCAGGCTTGCATGGCAAACACTTTTTCCCACGAAGCCATCTCACTGTCTTGGCTTTTAAAGATATATGTCTCTTCATCACTTGATAAAAACCTTGAGTTCTGGGTGTAAGGTCGAAATTTCCTTTGAATTGCCTCAAAACGCCAAATACTATGCTTGTTTCAGTAAATGGTGGTGGGTGTTTCATGGCCCACTCTTCTGCCAAGAGCTTCCTTCCATACACCAGACACCTGGGTGGCTGCTTTGCAGACCACATGGTGGTTTCTTCACACTGTCAGAGGGTGGACATTGTTGTTCTTGTGCTAGAGGTAGCAACTGTGAAAGGCTGACTTAGCTCAGACCCACAGCAGGGAGTCTGCAGGCTGAGAATGTGAGCTCCGATCCTCTGGCTCTACCATAACCACAAGTTTTCCTCTGGGTGGTATCTTTAAAATAAACAAACAAATAGAAAAAGAAAGGAAGGAAGGAGGGAAGGAAAGAGGGAGGGAGGGAGGAAGGGAAGGGAGGGAGGAAGGAAGGGAGGGAGGGAGG